>ML784990.1:616019-631749 GCA_009831015.1 Picea engelmannii
TTCTATGTAAAACATGATATTTACTGAGTAGAGATTCAAATTTATGTGATGTGAAAGGGGGTCCTCCATCAGTGACCAATTCTCTGGGAACACCAAACCTAACAAATATGTCTTCAAACAAGAATGCTGAGACAACCTCTTCTGATGCTCGGATAAGTGCTTTTGACTCCACCCACTTGGTCATGTAATCTATACATACCAATATATAGACTTTTTTATTGGAAGGTGGGTGAATGGGTCCTACAAAATCCATGGCCCATCTCTGAAAAGGCTCTAACACTACCTGAGACTAGAGTGGCATATCATCTCTGTGAGTTGGCTGACCCAGCCATTGATAACTGTTATAAGTTTGGACATAATTCTTGGCATCTTGAAATATGTTGGGCCAATAATTTCCCATCCTTAAGATTTTATGCCCAGTCCTTTTATCAGCAAAAAGACCCCCACAAGGGCCATCATGGCAAGATTTCAGCAGATCATAAACCTCATCATCCCTCACACATCTCCTGATTTCTTGGTCCAAGGTTGTGTAGAAGAGGTATCCTCCTATCCAACTATACCTAGCACTCTTTTGAATAATTTTTGTTCTTTCTCGAGGAGATATATGTGGAGGTACCATCCCTGCAACCAAATAATTAGCAATGTCTACATACCAAGGTGAGTGAGAAGATACTGTAAACAAATATTCATGAGGGAAGGAATCATCTACAGGTGAATTATCATCATTTATATGTAATCTTGAGAGAAAATCGGAAACCACATTTTCTTTTCCTTGTCTATCCACTATATTGATGTTAAATTCTTGCAGTAGTAACAACCATCTTCTCACTCGGGCATTAGTAATATGTTTATTCATTAGATATTTAATGGTTGTATGATCAATATGAATAAAAGTTGGGTAACCAGTTACATAGTGCCTGGATTTATTGATTGCGTATACTGCTTCCAATAATTCTCTTTCAGTAACTGTGTAATTTAACTCAGCAGGAGCCATGTTCTTATTGATATAGTAGATAGTGTAGGGTTCTTTGTCCTCTTGTTTCCCTAGTACTGCACCAATTGTATTTTCTGAGGCATCTGAAGAAATGTGAAAAGGCTGAGCCCAATTGGGCCCTCTCAAGATGGGATTTGTAGACAATCTTTGCTTAAGATCTACAAAGGACAATTCACAGTTGTCAGTCCAACAAAAGTTATCATCTTTCATTAGCAAGAAAAACAATGGAGAGGCAAGTTTAGAGAAACTTTTAATGAATCTTCTGTACTACGCGGCGTGCCCTAAAAAACTTCTTACCTCTTTCTGAGTTGATGGAGTTGGAATGTCCAAAATTACCTGGATTTTGGGTGGATCTACCTGAATCCCTGCATAATAGATGAAGTGTCCCAGCACTACCCCTTCGTGCACCATCATATGGCACTTTTATGTACTTAAATAAATATGAGACTGTGTACATCTTTTGAGCACTTTTTCTAGATTACACAACACGTCTTTGAAATCAATCCCATAAGGTGTAAATTCATCCATGAATATTTCCATACATTCATTCACCATATCTGAGAAAATACCAATCACAGCTCTCTAGAAAGTGGTCGGTGCATTACACAAGACAAATGGGAGAACCTTGTAGGCAAATGTACCACAAGGGCTGGTAAAGGTGGTCTTATGTTGGTCCTATGGGGCAATTTGTATATGGTTATAGCCACTGAATCCATCTAGGAAAGAAAAATATTTTTTTCGAGCTAAATTATCTAAAACCTGATCAATAAATGGCAGAGCGAAATGATCCTTCTGTGTTGCCTTTTTCAGTCCTCTATAGTCCACACACACTATCCACTTACCATTCTTTTTAGGAACAATAACCAATGGTGATACCCACTCGCTTTCAGATATAGGATAGATGAATCCGGTGTTGAGAAGTTTTCGAAGTTATTCCTTAAGAATTTCTTTAAGGTCTGGGTTCATCCTCCTTTGCGGTTCGAAAATTGGTTGGCATTCTTATTTGATGTATATATGGTGGGTGCATAGTTCATAGGAAATGCCTTTCATATCCATGTAATCCAATGCAAATGCTTCTTTATGTTTGATCAATAAATTCATCAGTCGGTGAGTTTCAGCGTTTGAGAGATCGGGATTGATGTTCAAGGTTTTTCCAGGTTCGATTTCCACAACGACGCTCTTAGAAGTGATTTTAGGAAATAATTTAGTTGTTGTTGTTTCATCATCTTCTGTTACAACGTTTGTTGTTACAACGACTATTGTTACAGCTAAATCACTCTGATTGTCGGTAGTTTCAGAGAACATTTCCAAGTTAATTTCTTCATGGGCCATAGGGTAAAGACTTTGACCAATTGGTAGTGCATGTGTTGTGCAACAACAGAGGGGTCACAAATAAAATAGCTGATTAACTCATCATTTGTCTCATCCTTGAAACCTAGGGCCTTTCCTATAGTTAGCATAGGTAGAGCACTTTCAGCCTCAATGTCCATCCATAGAGAGTTTTCAGGTTCTTTACCGGGTGTAGCATGAGGATACACAGTAACTTTATTTGTGTCATAACCATCAGACATAGTCATAGAACCAGATCGACAACCTATGAAGGTGTCAGCTGTGGCTAACCATGGTCATCCAAAAATTAGAAGATGGCCTCCCATACTGGATTTGGGCTACAACACAAAAAAATCAGCACGGTACTCCCATGAGTCTACTGAAATAACTAGATCATCGATTACTCCTTTTGGTTTGAGGATAGAGCGATCAACTAATTCTAGAACAGTAGGAGTAGGTTGGATTTTTGTTCTGAGTTGCAGCAACTGCATAGTTTCTATTGGCATGATGTTAATTGTTGCCCCTAAATCAACTAGTACATGCTGAATACATGTCTGTTTGATTTTAACTGTGACAGTAGGGTTTCCTGGGTCACCATATTTAATAGGTGCAGTTTTGCCTAGCATTAGCTCAAACAAATCCCACACTACATGCACTGTGAGGGGATTTTAGGTTTTCATCTAGGTTTTCTAATACAAAGATCCCTCACAGTCCTGGCATAACTAGGGACATCCCTTATTGCTTGCAGTAGTGGAATATTAACGTGCAGATTTTGCAATTCTCCAAGGAGATTGAAAGATGGTAATTCCACAGGCTTGGTAATTTTCAGTCTTTCGAGGAATGGTGGGTCCATTGATTCTAGAATTGGTTGGTCAATTTTTTTTATATCAGCAGATGATCACTCCCCCGATTCCTTCTCTGATTCTAAAGATGGAGCATCTTCAACTATTGGCTCAACTATTCTCCCTGATCTTAATTTTATTTCAGCACAAGGCATACGAGTAATAGATAAGGCTGGCACATTATGTATGTCAATTTTTTGAACGGCCTTATTATTTGTGTTTGGGTTAATTTGCATAGGCATCTGAGGTCGTAAGGGAAGATTTTTTTGTGACTTATTGGGAGGCAATTGCCGTTGTTGCTGCCGGTATGTGGGTTGGAACTGTTGTTGAAAGAAGTTTGGTTGGTCTTGGTTTTGATAACTAAGTTGTTGTTGAGGACCTCTCCCATATGGGTTCCATTGCCCATAGTGATTATGTAGTTGGGGCATAGGTAACCATGCATTGGGATCCTGATAAGAGGGTGGCGTTTGATTTGGAGAGGGGGAATTCAACTGGCCATATGGTAGCTGATTGATCCAAGAATTAAATGTTGGAGGAGAGATTTGAGAATTCATACCTTGACCTCTTGGCTTCCATTACCTCCTTTGCGTGATTAGATAGACAACCTCTACTTCCTCATTAGTTGCCTTCATTGATGCTTTTACACCTGGTAGAGAAGGACATTGGTCAGTGGCATGGTCTAATTCACAAATAAGGAATACCTGGACACTGTTCAGTGGACACTCCTTTGGTGGATGTTTCTTCCTGCATTTTGGACAGAAAATGCAAAATACTTGCTCTCCTTGTTCTTGTTTATGATCGACCTGCAAAGTATCCATTTTTGAGGCAAAAGAGTTAATCATCTCTGTTTTGAAACTTTCTAACAGATTAC
This sequence comes from Picea engelmannii, assembly GCA_009831015.1. Lineage (NCBI taxonomy): Eukaryota > Viridiplantae > Streptophyta > Pinopsida > Pinales > Pinaceae > Picea > Picea engelmannii. Next base: position 620,056 of record ML784990.1, read on the forward strand.
CTATTTATGCTCTTGTTGCTCCTCCATTTGTTGATTTATGTACCCTTGAAAAAGTAGTATCCTTGGTAGCTGGCTTATTCCTTGTAGATCCTCGAGAACATATTTTGCAGAGGTCTACAATGTCCTCATAGGATTCGTTAGATATATCTCCTTTTCCAAGCATATTCAACATATCTAAACAATCTTCTCTAACTGCTTTTAGCAAAATGGTTTTCAGAATGTCCTTACTCACATTCGGATGACCAGACCATTGTAGATTGTATTGGAGTCGCTCCACAAAGTCTTCAAGGGTATTGTCCTCCTTCTGTGACATTTTGAACAGTTCCTCTCTTCGTTCCCTTGTTCGAAAATAGTCTTGGTATTTGTGGAGGATAATCTGCCTCATTTGCATCCATGTTGAAATGTTTTCCCCTCCAAGGCTCATGAACCATCTTAACGCATTTCCATTTAATGTGACCGTAAATAGTTTAATCTTCTGCACAATGGTAGTGTAGTCATAGCTTCTACAAAGAATGTCAAATTCAAACAAAAACTCATCCGGATCTTTAGTAGATAATCCATGAAAATTTGGGAGAGCCGAGAGAGGTATGTTTTTCATAGGAGCCATCCCTCGTGTGGGAACATCAGAAATAGGAAAAACCAGGGTAGAGATAGTGTTTTCATTGTTTACCTCATCCTCATTGTTTTGTGGATTCTCTTGGTAGAGATATTCTTCATTGTCCCCTTGATTCTCCATATGTTCTCTCTCCCTCCACTCAATATGAACAACGTCCCACTCTTCCTTAGTGACTATCCGACCGTTGATCTGATAAACAACTTCTTCTGGGTTTTCTCGGTTCCAGGCTATACTGCCTTGATCCTCAATGTTCTCCAGTGTTGCTTGTTGATTTGTTGGTGCCAAATCTTCAGCTTCGCTTTCAGCTTCAACTTCAGCTTCAACACTTGATGAGAATGATGTTTCTAGAGGGGGTGTATCTGCTAACTGTGGATCACGTCCTCTTGGAGGATTGGCAGGGCGAAAAATGGATTCTGAAGAAGAATCTGCTCTGGCTATAATCTCATAAAAAATGGTCCATCTTCCCAGTATGTTAGGATATCTTCCTCCACGTCCTCTGGTGCCTGTAATGTTAGTATTTTGGGGGGTTCGTTCTCGCGTTTGATGATTCATGCAGACTATTCATTCCCTAAAAAAAAAGTAGTTTGCTTACTAAAATCTACAATTATCTTCCCCGACAACGGCGCCAAAATGTTGGGCATTTTAATCATCTAATTGAATGGAAGATCAAAGTGTTCAATATAAATTGTCAACCCAGGGAAGTCTGTTATTTCAAGATAATTCTGCATAGTCTATGCTAGATTATGAAAGCATCTCTAATCTAATTGTAGTAGGAAAGTTCTCTTTTTTTTTTTAACAAAACAAACAAACATTATCGCTAACACATTTTTGTTGATATAGCTGGAATGCTACAGACTTAAAATCATAATTGCAATCTAAACTAATGAATATACAAAAGCCATGAATTGCCTACCTTAATCTAACTTTCTAATTTACTTCTGCAGGAAGAAATTCTATACTATTGCGGAAGGGAAATCTACTCATCGCAAGAAGCTACTTCACACTTTTAATTCTCCAAAACAAGACTTTAACCTAATGCAGAAAAAGGAAAAGTAGTTCTCTAGCCATGTTCAACAACTGACTTCTAATTCTCATGAGACAAGTCTATGCACATTTACCAAGAAGGAAATAAACTATAACAACAGTTATATTTAAAAATATCTAACAGTTAAACCATTTGCAATGAAAACAACTAAATCTAGAATTCGAAATAAAGGAGAATTGGTGAGGAAGGTGGGCCCTTTCATTCTCACTAAATCCACTCAAAGAGATAGGTTAAAGCCTGCTAAAGAAATTCAATCGAATTCTTCATTTAATTGCCAAAAACATGTCTATGTACAATAATCGCTACTTTCTTTAGTTCAAGGAAAAAGACTAACCACCCCTTACATTACAAAAGCTCTGCTATTTAAAGTCAGAGTCGTTTAGTGTTCAAAAACAAAACATTCTTGAGAATCCCCGATTCTCAGGTTATTCGTTAGATATCATTAATACAAAATATTGAATTCTCCTTCATCAAGATCGTGAGCCAGCATTCTAATCAGCAGGTGTTGCAGCAGTCGTATCACAACAAGATTGGTGACGTCTATTGTAACAGCTTCCGAAGTTCATGTTCAGTCTTGATTGATACATTTGTTGGTCCTGTAGCAACCAGAACTTTGACTACCTCATCTCCTGCCTCATAGTAAATGTTGCCACACTCAAAACACATGAGTTCTTTGTCTCTACCTATAACAACTTTTGTTAGTGTTGGGATGTCCAAGGTTATACCTTCTGGATTCTTCTATTGAGAATTTTCCACTTCCTGTTTTAGGGTCTTTAACTCTACTTTGAGGTCATTATTTTATGTTATTAGTGTAGCAATCCTGGAATTTTCTGTATTGTTGATCTTTTTCTCTATTTGGGAAAATAATTGGGCAAGTGGCAAATCCTCAGTATGTTGTGGAGCTAGTTCTTGTGTAATAGTTTTGGCTATCAGGACTGGTTCTTGTGGAGAAGTCTTGACAATGACAGTTGGTTCTAATATTATTGGCTCTGGTGGGACAGTCTTCTGTGGAGCAGTTGGTTCTTGTGTAATAGATGTATCTATCAGGACTGGTTCTTATGGATCAGTCTCGACGTGGACAGTTGATTCTTGTGGAAGTGTTTCTGCATCAACCATAGGGAATAGTGGATGAAGAATAGGAATGGCCTGCTCCATGTCTTGTCTTCCAATTGTAGCTTCGACAGACCTGGTGGACCTGGTTTTTCTCCTGGGTAAAGTAGAAATGAAAATAGTGGTTTTTTTCTTTGAAGTTGGAGGAGGAATAGGGTGTTCTTCCTTACGCACACAAGGAGGATATTCTGGTATATTGGGGTCTGCGATGATTTGGATATTGTTAATTGACATAGGATGCACAGAATCATCAGGAAACACTGATGATTCTGCTGTGAATTGAGTACATTCATTTTGAAAGGAGAAGATAGTTTCCAGTAGTTCTGGGCATAAAGTATAACCTGGTATTCGTACCCTTGTAGAATTCTCTGTCACAGTAGCCAAAGGGTTCTGATTTGATGTTGATCCAATTTGATCAATGGAACTCCTAGGTTTTCCTTTGAATGGACATTTCCTTTTCTGTGAAGATGCGCAGGTAATGATAGTAGGTGCTTGATCGGGTGTAGTAGTAATAGGATAATCCTGTGTGATTCCAGTAGCAGTAGGAGGGGTTTGTGTGAAAGTTGGTGCCACAACAGAGGGTGTAAGCAGTCTTGATGTTATAGTGGATCGTGTTATCCTTGTTCACTTTTTAGGTGATGCAAAGGTAAGAGCAGGGGTTTTCTTGTCAGAGGCAGGCAGTAGGATTTAAATAATCGGTGTATCAACCATGTATTGTGATTGTGGTCGAGCGGTTGGCTCTTCATCTATTTGTTTTTCCACAGCTACAAGCTATTATAATGCAGAGTCATCGAGGCTTGTCTGTTTGGTGTCAGGATGGCTTTGGGTTATACAGTTGCTTTTCTGAGTCATATTACGGACAACGATAGTAGGGGTTTGGACTACTATTACAGCCAAAGGTAGAGGCTCTGGAAAAGGTCCATGGGTTTCATTATCAAGGACTGGTTCAATTCTTTCTAGATTTACAGACTATGGCTGGTCTGTTGCAGCAGGTAATGGGTTATTGGAAATGCCCATACCTCTACGAATTAATAGGTCAATGAGTCTGTGATTAGAAACACAGTTCTTGGGGATCTTGGATTTTTTTATGAAATAAGCCATGTTATGCAATGAATGTAGGACAATGTAAGCAATGTTTATCAATTTCCAATGTCACAGATGTGATAATAAGATGAAATCAGAAAAATAAACAACTTGGTATCGGCCTTCGTAGGTAATGTACCTTTTTAGAAATTCTGCGACTTTCCCCCATGGCTCTGGTAAGGAATTGACATCTACACCTCTGCCTTTCGTATGAACTCACTCAGTGTTGATGAGGAACCCTTTATGTGCATCCGAGAGATGTGTTTTTTTGTTAAACCATCGGTCTCCTGTTCTTGGCAACCCTGTTACAACAACAATGATTTCTTTTGTTACTAGAATCCTTACCCCATTCACCATTGAATACCCTTCAATAAGATTTTGACTAAACTCCAATACCTCATCCTCACTAAACTCTTTCAACTTCTTAAAATAAAATATCCAGCCGGCCTGAAGAAATATTTGGTAGGCCTCTTGGTGTAGCAGCAAATTGTCCAGAGTTGCGGGTTCATGTCTCACAGCTAATCCTCCCATGATGTTTCTTGAGAGTCTAACAGGCATGTAGGAGGAGAAACTATCACCTAAATCAGAGATGCAATAAGCTCGAATGTGGTTTGCAGAAAGAATACAATGTCTTAGTTAAAAGAAGTGTGGATGGAAAGGTGGTGGAGGTGTGTATAAAATTCAGAATGAATGGCTAAATTTACGTTCCCCCCTCCCCAACTAAGTGGATTGGCTCCTGGTGTAATCGGTTAGTAAATAAGAAATCATTCTTTTATATCTTCATTACTTTAACATGTAGGATTAATCACGTACCTCAAATCTTACCGCACATAATGACCTGTCGGAGTAACCGCACAATCCAACCATCATCAGAATGGAATGTAATAGCTGGCATGATGAAGGATCATGAGAGAAATGACAGGAGACGTAGTCCTTACTGCAGTGAGCCAACTAGATATCGTCGAATGTGAAGTCACGTTATAATGAAGAAGCACTTTCAAATAGAAAGCATAAGTATTGTCTAATCAATGGTGTTGTTGCACAAAAGATTGGAGGGTTGTAGCTACATCATCAAAAAAAAGAAAGAGTGAAGTGGAAAGAAAGAACAACAATAATTAGTGTATCAGTAGGTTCTTTTTCAAAAATGTTGGAGGTAGGTGTAACAATATTGAAATCGGCCAACTTATCGGAAAAAGGTGTAACAACATTAAAATCGGCCATTTTATCGGGAGAAGGTGTAACAACATTGAAATCGGCCAGTTTATCGGAAAAAGGTGTAACAACATTGAAATCGGCTAGTTTATCGGAAAAAGGTGTAACAACATTGAAATCAGCCAATCTATCAAAAAAAGGTGTAACAACATTGAAATCGACCAATTTATCAGGAGAAGGTGTAACAACATTGAAATCGGCCAGACGTTACCTTACTTCATTTCTAGGAAGTTTTTCGGTTCCTTCTATTCATCAATGTACCCGCACACACATAATTGCCTAATACCTTTCAAATCTTTACTAGCAAAGCAAAGAAAATAGAAAAATTTCAACTAAAAACAGAGAAATGAAAATTTTAATGAGATTATTTATATACAAAGTTTGGGCAAAAGAAGTTCTAAAGTTCAGAAAGGGAAGGAGCAAGCTCCTTTCTGTTTAATATTTGATAATATGTATCAGCTGTACAACTAATTTTGAATTCTGTCTTGGACAGTGGACGCTAATACAGACGCAAGCAATGACCATTTGCATGTAAGTGTGTATTGGATACATCAATAGTAATCAACTGGAATATCCCATTGGGAAATACAATGTCTACCTCGTAATTCCCTAGCCATCATGTACGCAACTTACCTTGAAGTTCCTTAACACATGAATCATACAATAGAGCCCAATCTCCTTCCTAGAATAATTTCTTCTTAATGACTCAGTCATGCCATTTTGTTCATTGTTGTTGAATCACTGTGGTTTGATGGATGCCATCCAAACGCTTTTCATCAAGCTCATTGAGCTACTGCCATTTGGCTTTTTGTGCCATAGTCAAGTCGAGGTTAACTGCTGATGCAGTTATGAAGGTTTTGATTTTGAATTCAATAAGAAAAACAGGGCTTTTTCCATATACCAGCTCGTAAGGAGAAAAACAAGTTGTAGTCCTCCAAGTAGTTCGGTAAGCCCATAGAGCTTCATGCAGTCTGTCAGACCAATCCCTACAATTTTATTTCATTGTTTTAGTAAGAATGGCTTCGATGACTATTCTATGTAAAGCATGATATTTACTGAGTAGAGCTTCAAATTTATGTTATGTTAAAGGGGGTCCTCCATCAGTGACCAATTCTCTGGGAACACCAAACCTAACAAATATGTCTTCAAACAAGAATGCTAAGACAACCTCTTATGACGCTCGGATAAGTGCTTTTGCCTCCACCCACTTGGTCATGTAATCTATACAGACCAATATATAGACTTTTTGATTGGAAGGTGGGTGAATGGGTCCCACAAAATCCATGGCCCATCTCTGAAAAGGCTCTAACACTACCTAAGATTAGAGCGACATCTCATCTCTGTGAGTTGGCTGACCCATCCATTGACAACTATAACAAGTTTGGACATACTTCTTGGCATCCTGAAATATGTTGGGCCAATAATAGCCCATCCTTAAAATTTTATGCCCACTCCTTTTATCAACAAAATGACCCCCACAAGGGCCATGATGGCAAGATTTCAGCAGATCATAAACCTCATCATCCCTCACACATCTCCTGATTTCTTGGTCCAGGCCTGTGTAGAAGAGGTATCCTCCATCCAACTATACCTAACACTTTTTTGAATAATTTTTCTTCTTTCTAGAGGAGATAGATGTGGAGGTACCATCCCTGCAACCAAATAATTAAAAATGTCTACATACCAAGGTGAGTGAGAAGATACTGCAAACAAATATGCATCAGGAAATGAATCATCTACAGGTGAATTATACACATTTATATGTAATCTCGAGAGAAAATCAGCAACAACATTTTCTTTTCCTTTTCTATCCACTATAGTGATGTCAAATTCTTGTAGTAGTATCAACCATCTTGTCACTCAGGCATTAATAACAGGTTTATTCATTAGATATTTAATGGTTGTATGATCATTATGAATAAAAGTTGGGTAACCAGTTACATAGTGCCTGAATTTATTGATTGCGTATACTACTGCCAAGAATTCTCTTTCAGTAACTGTGTAATTTAACTCAGCAGGAGCCATGTTCTTGCTAATATAGTAGATAGTGTAGGGTTCTTTGTCCTCTTGTTTCCCTAGTACTGCATCAATTGTAGTGTCTAAGGCATCTGAAGAAATGTGAAAAGGAAGAGCCCAATTGGGCCCTCTTAAGATGGGAGTTGTAGACAATCTCTGCTTAAGATCTACAAATTACAATTCACAGTCGTCAGTCCAACGAAAGTTATCATCTTTCATTAGTAAGAAAAAAAATGGAGAGGCAAGTTTAGAGAAACTTTTAATGAATCTTCTATAATACCCTGCGTTCCTAAAAAACTTCTTACCTCTTTCTAAGTTGATGGATTTGGAATGTCCAAAATTACGTGGATTTTGTGTGGATCTACCTGAATCCCTTCATAGTAGATGAAGTGTCCCATCACTACCCCTTTGTGCATCATCATATGGCACTTTTTTGTCCTTAAAGAAAGATGATACTGTCTACATCTTTTGATCACTTTTTCCAAATTAGACAACGCGGATTCGAAATAAGTCCCATAAGGTGTAAAGTCATCCATGAATATTTTCATACATTCATTCACCATATCAGAGAAAATACCAATCACAGCTCTTTGGAAAGTGGCCGGTGCATTACACAAGTCAAATGGGAGAACCTTGTAGGCAAATGTACCCCAAGGGATGGTAAAGTTGGTCTTATGTTGGTCCTGTGGGGAAATTTGTATATGGTTATAGCCACTCAATCCATCTAGGAAAGAAAAATATTTTTTTCAAACTATGTTATATAAAACCTGATCAATAAATGGCAGATGGAAATGATCCTTTCGCGTTGCCTTTTTCAAGGCTCTATAGTCCACACACACTCTCCACTTACCATTCTTTTTAGGAACAATAACCAATGGTGATACCCACTCACTGTCAGATATAGGATAGATGAATCCCATGTTGAGAAGTTTTTGAAGTTATTCGTTAAGAATTTCTTTAAGGTTTGGGTTCATCCTCCATTGCAGTTGGCAAATGGGTCAACATTCTTCTTTGATGTATATATGGTGGGTGCATAGTTCATAGGCAATGCCTTTCGCATCCATGTAATCCCATGCAAATGCTTCTTTATGTTCAATCAATAAATTCATTAGTCAGCGATTTTCAACATTAGAGAGATCGAGATTGATGTTCAAGGTTTTCCAGGTTCCATTTCCACAGCAACGCTCTTAGAACTAATTTTAGGAAATAATTCATTTGTTGTTGTTTCATCATCTTCTGTTACAACGTTTGTTGTTACAATGACTATTTTTACAGCTAAATCACTCTGATTGTCAGTAGTTTCAGAGAACATTTCAGAGTTCATTTCTTCCTGGGCCATAGGGTCAAAGACTTTGACCAATTGGTAGTGCATTTCTTGTGTAACAGCAAAGGGGTCACAAATAAAATAGTTGATTAAATCATCCTTTGTCTCATCCTTGAAACCTAGGGCCTTTCCTATAGTTAGCACAGGTAGAGCACTTTCAGCCTCAGTGTCCATCCATAGAGAGTTTTCAGGTTCTGTACCGGGTGTAGCATGAGGATACACAGTAACTATTTTTGTGTCGTAACCATCCAAGAAGGTCATAGAACTAGATCGACAACCTATGAAGGCATCAACTATGGCTAACCATGGTCTTCCAAAAATTAGAAGATGGCCTCCCAGACTTGATTTGTGTTGCAACATGAAAAAACTAGCAGGGTACTCCCATGAGTCTACTGAAATAACTAGATCATCGATTACTCCTTCTGGTCTGATGGTAGAGAGATCAACTAATTCTAGAACATTAGGAGTAGGTCGGATTTTGTTCCGAGTTGTAGCAACTGTGTAGTTTCTATTGGAATGATGTTAATTGTTGCCCCTAAATCAACTAGTACATGCTGAATACATCTCTGTTCGATTTTAACTGTGATGGTAGGGTTTCCTAGGTCACCATATTTAATAGGTGGAGTTTTTCCTAGCATTAGCTTAGACAAATCTTACACTACATGCACTATGAGTTGATTTTAGGTTTTCATCCAGGTTTTTTGATACAAAGATCCCTCACAGTCTTGGCATAACTAGGGACATCTCTTATTGCTTGCAGTAGTGGAATATTAACATGCATATTTTGCAATTCTCCAAGGAGATTGAAAGATGGTAATTCCACAGGCTTGGTAATTTTCAGTCTTTCAGTGAATGGTGGGTCTGTTGATTCTAGAATTGGTTGGTCAATTTTTTCTGTATCAACAGATGGTCACTCCCCTGATTCCTTATCTGATTCTCAATATGGAACATCTTCAACTATTGGCTCAACTATTCTCCCTGAACTTAAGTTTATTTCAGCACAAGGCATAGGAGTAATAGATAAGGCTGACATATTATGTATGTCAATGTTCTGAACGGTCTTATTATTTGGGTTTGGGTTAATTTTCACATGCATCTGAGGTCGTAAGGGAGGATTGTTTGGTGAGTTACTGGGAGGCAATTGCAGTTGTTGTTGCTTGTATGTAGGTTGGAACTGTTGTTGAAAGAAGTTTGGTTGGTGTTGGCTTTGAAAACTGAGATGTTGTTGAGGACCTCTTCCATATGGGTTCCATTGCCCATAGTGATAATGTTGTTGGGGAACAGGTAACCATGCATTGGGATCCTAATAAGAGGGTGGCATTTGATTTGGAGGGGGGGCATTCGACTGGCCATATGGTAGCTGATTGTTCCAATAATTAAATGTTGGAGGAGAGATTTGAGAATTCATACCTTGACCTCTTGGCTACCATTGTCTCCTTTGCATGATCAGATAGACAACCTCTACTTCCTCATTAATTGCCTTCATTGATGCTTTTACACCTGGTCGAGAAGGACATTGGTTAATGGCATGGTATAATTCACAAATAAGGCATACCTGGACACTGTTCAGTGGGCACTCCTTTGGTGGATGTTTCTTCCTGCATTTTGGACATAAAATGCAAAATACTTTCTCTGGTTGTGCTTGTTTCTATTTGACCTGCAAAGTATCCATTTGTGCGGCAAAAGCGTTAATCATATCTATTTTGAAACTTTCTAACAGACTACCTATTTCTACTCTTGTTGCTCCTCCATTTGTTGACTTTTGTACACTTGAAAAAGTAGTATCCTTGGTAGCTGGCTTATTCCTTGTAGATCCTCGAGAACATATTTTGCAGAGGTCTACAATGTCCTCATAGGATTCCTTAGATATATCTCCTTTGCCAAGCATATTCAGTATATCTAAACAATCTTCTCTAACTCCTTTTAGCAAAATGGTTTTCAGAATTTCCTTACTCACATTCGGATGGCCAGACCATTATAGACTGTATTGGAGTCACTCCACAAAGTCTTCAAGGGTCTCATCCTCCTTCTGTGACATTTTGAATAGTTCCTCTCTTTTTTCCCTTGTTCGACAATAGTCTTGGTATTTGTGCAGGAAAATCTACCTCATTTGTATCCATGTTGAAATGTGTTCCCCTCCAACACTCATGAACCATCTTAATGCATTTCCTTTTAATGTGGCTGGAAACATTTTAAGCTTTTGCACAGCGGTAGTGTAGTCATAGCTTCTACAAAAAATGTCAAATTCAAACAGAAACTCATCCGGATCTTCAGTAGATAATCCATGAAAATTTGGGAGAGCCGACAGAGGTATGTTTTTCATACGATCCATCCCTCGTGTGGGAACATCAGAAATAGGAAAAACCAGGGTAGAGATAGTGTTTTCATTGTTTACCCGTTCCTCGTTGTTCTGTGGATTCTCTTGGTAGAGCTCTTATTCATTATCCCCTTGATTCTCCATATGTTCTCTCTCCCTTCACTCAATATGAACAACGTCCCACTCTTACTTAGTGACTATTCGACCATCAATTTGATAAACAACTTCGTCTAGGTTTTCTCGGTTCCAGGCTATACTCCCTTGATCTTCAATTTTCTCTAGTGTTGCTTGCTGATTTGTTGGTGACAAATCTTCAGCTTCGCTTTTAGCTTCGCTTTCAGCTTCAACTTCAGCTTCAACCCTTGATGAGAATGATGTTTCGAGAGGGGGTGTTTCTACTAACTGTGGATCACGTCCTCCTGGAGAATGATGTTTCGAGAGGGGGTGTTTCTACTAATCTGCTCTGACTATAATCTCATCAACAATGGTCCGTATTCCCAGTATGTTAGGATTTCTTCCTCAACGTCCTCTAGTGCCTGTAATGTTAGTATTTTGGGGGGTTCATTTTCACGTTTGTTGATTCATGCAGACTACTCATTCCTAAAAAAAAACACCAGTGTGCTTACCAAAATCTACAATTATCTTCCCCGGCAACGACGCCAAAATGTTGGGCACTTTAATCATCTAATTGAATGGAAAATCAAAGTGTTCAATATAAATTGTCAACCGAGGAAAGTCTATTATTTCAAGATAATTCTGCAGAGTCTATGCTAGATTATGAAAGCATCTCTAATCTAATTGTAGTATGAAAGTTCTTTTTTTTTAACAAAACAAATAAACATTATCGCTAACACATTTGTGCTTATACAGCTGGAGTGCTAGAGACTTAAAATCATAATTGCAATATAAACTAATGAATATACAAAATCCATGAATTGCCTACCTTAATCTAACTTTCTAATTTACTTTTG
>ML784991.1:0-30270 GCA_009831015.1 Picea engelmannii
GGCCGCGTTGGCTGGGGCCGTGGATGTTTCCCCGTAGGGGTTTTACCACGTGAAAACATCGGTGTGTTGATCTTTGATCTGGTTATGTGAGTGGTTACTGAAGGTGTTCGTCCTCTGTTGAAATACCTGTGTTGTCGAACATACTGTTTGTTTTAGATCCATTCATTGGGATCTTCAAATGACCTTGGATTCTTAATGTTACACAAAGCACTGAGTAATAATGAGAAAAGTAAGATTTGAATTAATAAATCAAAACTTATTTAATACTTTTTATGTGAAATTGGATTTCAAAGGCTAGCCAAAGAGTAATGAGTAACAATAAATCTATAATATTTATGTGAAATTAGATCTTAAAGGTAAAGAGTAATCAGAGTAACTAGAAGATATATATTTCTAAGTTATAAATAAAAAAATTTAATAATTAATAATAAGATGTATACTTTTTCAGTTATAAATAAAATAAAAAAATAAAAATAAATAGCAAATATGCTTTTAAATTATAAATAAAAATAATAATAAATAACAATAATATATGTGTTTTCAAGAATAATGAGTAATAATAAAAAATATGTTTTGAATGAAAAGATAATAATAAAAAAATACTTTGAATTATAAATCAAAGTATTAAAAGAATAATAATAAAAAAATACTTTGAATTATAAATCAAAGTTAATTTGATGACGAAGAAAAGAGGAAACCAAGTTTAAAAAAGCTAACTACTTTCTGAGGTTTTAAATAAATGGAATATGTAAAATTATTATATGTTTTAAAATTATGAAATAATATTTTTTGATATTTTGAAATCTGATTACTGTTTTAATTATGAGTACTTTATTATTATGAAATTGTATGTTACTAAAACAATATCATATATTTGTATGATAATTTTTGATAAAACTGCAAAATTAAATAATAAAATATTTTTAATAAAAAATAATGAAAAAACAATTTTGATAAGATATGAAGAAGAGAAATAAATGAAATATAACAGGTTTAATCAATAAAATCCATTTAAAGCTAATCAAACTATTTATTATAATATAACAATGTTCATTGAATGTACAATAAACTTATGGTTTTAAAAAAATAGTTTTTCATAGAAAGTGAGTACAACAGATTGCACTCTTGCAAAATCAGAATTGAGCAAAAAGATAGAAGAATACACCAAAATTCCATTGCCATCATGAAATTCAAATTCATATTCTGGTGGATACTCACCCAGAGGATAACTACCAACAATCCAGTTCACCCAAACTAAAACTTGCAGAGCACTATATAAGTCGTGTAATATAATAATGTTCAACCAATGTGTAATAAGCTCATGACTTAAAAATTTAGTCATTCATAGAAAGTGAGTAGTGCCAATCGCCTCTAACTCCTGCCAAAACAGAACTAAGCAAAAAGACAGAAGAATACACTAAAATTCCATTGCCATAATGGAATTCAGATTCATATTCTGGTGGATACTCATTCAAAAGATAACTACCAACCATCCACTTCACCCAAACTAAAATGTGCAAAGCACTTTGAAACCATTTCCCAAATCCCTTTATACCTAGAATTCTCATTATTATGGGACTTGCTACCAAGCATATGATTTCTAAAAATACCACTACCCAAACCATAAAGGTTGAAACAAACTTCTCAGAATGACGGGACAGGTACAAATGCAAACCATCCATGCCCAACATAATACCAATGAATGCCATTGTCACTACTACTCTAGGTTTGGAGAGTGGTATGGAGTGACTATCATACCATTTCCCAACGCTTCCGTTAAGTGCAATAAGCACAACCCAAGTAATAGAGCAAAACAAATTGACAATACCTACAATGATCGAGAAGGTTCTGATGCCAAGAGTACCTCTAAAGGTCAGCACATGGCAGACATATTTGGTGTTATCTTCGGGAATAGGCTGAACCTTGGACACAGCTTTGGTCAGAAACGCATTTGCAGCAAACCCACTTCCTTTACTGTCGACAACATAATTTCGTATAGCCCTTCGAGCTACGAGAGAGCTAGAGAAGCCATCAACTCTGAACCAGACAGTTAGTACAAGGTTCACTAATACTTCTGCTAACCTTGGCACTATTAAAGAAGCAGTGCTGAAATTTTCCACGGCACTTGTTGTGTCTCTGACTCCGAAGGATCTGCTCAACAGTTTTGTCCAGTAATCATACCCTGATGGACAAAGTGGAATGCAGATGCATTTATGCTCTTCTTCTTTCTGAAAAAGATGATTAAGTGTTTCAACAACTGCCGATATCTTGATTGACTCACCCTTCTCACCCTCTGTGAGTTTGTTATTTCCAGATTCATCCTTCGCATACAGCAGGCCCTGGTTGCACCCATGGCAACCCTTATCCAGGCATTCCTGAGATGGCAGTAGGAACAGGTTATCCGACAGTCGTTTCAGTGTTCCAGGAATCTGAACAGCAAGCAAGATTATTACCTCTTCCACTGTGCTAAATACAACGCATTTGCATTCGTGCGAAGATTTTACAGCCTCAGCCTGGGATGCAGAGGATTTTACAGCCTCAGCCTGGGATGCAGAAGATTTTACAGGAAAACATTGCAGGATGATGGAGTGCACATTATACGCATTGGAAATATACTTCATGAACTGCCTGATGGAAAGATTTGGGGTGTGGCTTGAGAACATGACCACGGAAGCTTTATGATATTCCTTAGATGTGGTCAGTCCAAATCCATTACTTATTTCCACAAGTTTGGGACCTCTCATGGTGGCGAGAACATCCCTGGCACCCATTTCCAAATCAAGTCTTCCTCGTAACAAACTTGTCACAAACACTGCCAAATTGCCTATGCAGGCAATTCCTATACCGGGAAGACTAAGAGAACCGGTTACCGTTTCACCTAGCCCCGTCAGTGCTAAAGCAATATTAGATAGCCATCCGAACCAGACAATCAATTGAATAATTAACAAGTGGATCAGGCGTTGGCTTCCCTGCCAATTCCTGAATGCGCCCATTTCAAAATAGAATCAAACGGAAAGAGAGAGTCTTTCCAGGCGATGATTAAAAAACTATTCAAAATCCCTCCTCTGCCCGGAATTTCTTTATAGCAGAGTTGCAGTGGCCCAGAAGCTATGAGTTTCCGGTGTTTTGGTATTTTGGATCCAGCATATATCATGATGTGCTGTATTACCGTACTGTGGAGTGTGGAGTGCAATAGAGATAAGATTTTATGGAATCTTATTTATTTATTTTATTTTTTTATTATTATTATTTTTTTTTATATTATTTATTTAATTTTGTTTAGTTAGAAATTGTTGAATATACAGATTTGAATGGTTAAGTTTGTATAATATGAGTGTTTTGGGGTTTTACAATAAGCTTAATCAGTTTATGTATTCAAAAATGCAATTTAAACAACTGAAAAATATGTTTTAGCCCAAATTTATGAAAAATTATCAAAACATAGAAAGTTTAGACAATACTATAAACTTTTTTTTTTATCTAAGTGGGAAAACCTATCACAACTCAGAATGTGAGCAATCACTCACTGCTATCAGCTAATGCAAGCAGCTAATGCAGGTTGATTCATCACCATTATTCAAGTAAAACCAGACCACCTGAAATATCCAGCGGGTGGTCCATAAAAAGATAGACTTTCACTCCTTCCATATGCCTCTGGGTCTTGGGCCATTAACCTGTTTTCTTAAGTCACAACCAAAAAAACAAACTCTTAATCAAGCAAAAACAGTTTTAAACCATACTTCAAAGTATTGACAAGGCCATTAACTTTCACTAACATAGTTAAAACATATTAATATTTTTATTTTTATTTTTAAATAAAAAAATCTATTTTTTTTACGATTTTTTCGGATCAATTTAAAATTAAAAAATCTGTACGTACTACACCTACTTTTGTAAGATTTACACTTTTTCATTTCTTTCCTTATTGATTGATTAAAATTTTCGAATCAGATTTAAAATTAAAAAATCTGTGCGTACTACACCTACTGTTGTACGATTTGCACCTTTTCATTTCTTTCCTTATTGATTGATTACCTATTTAAAATTAAATTTCATTTTCAATATGTTAACATGTGATTATGTGATTTTATAGACGACTAGATGACCATAAACTTAGTAATGGTAAGGGGTTGGAAACTTTTTAACTTATGTTTCAATTATTTAAACATATATTTAAAAGAATTTAAAATTTAAAATATTAATTATTTATTTTTATTAAATTTATAATATAGTTATTTAAACATATATTTAAAATAATTTAAAATTTAACTTATTAATTATTTATTTTTACTAAATTTATAATATAATTAGATATATTAAAAAAATTAAAACGATAAAATATAAAAACGAGATTATTTAAAATATAAAATAAAAAAATCCAAAATTTTAATTATAGTTATAAAATTTTATTTTTAAAATTTATAGTTCATATAAATATGAAAAATTAGAATTTATGTTTAATGTTTATATGAAAAATTAGTGTAAAGATAAAAAATAAAGTAACATGTTTTTAGTATACATAATTGACATTAAGTTGAGACTAGACTGTGGAGTGTGTTAGTTATCATAGTCTATTTGAGTGGATTGTGTTTTTTTCTCCTTTTTTTTGTATTTTGGTTTCTTAGAGTCTAGCCCAAACTTCATGAAGTAGTTTTTTATCCGTTTTCTTCTTCTTTGGAGATTCAAAATACATTTATGAGAAGGACTGAAAGTTGTTTTTGTTTGGGGCTTCAAATTAGTCTTGTTGTGACTCTCTTTTGATCAGTTGGGGAAAGTACTTCTTTGAAAAGTTCTGAAGTTGTATCAGCTTGGGGATATTACTTTTTTGGAGAAGTTTTGATGTTGTAAAAAAATTATATGTTTTTTAATATAATTGAGCGAATTTTTTTCCCTGGAAAAAAGTTGAAACTGAGAATGTGCTCTATTAAATTATCAATATTTAACATTGACATGCCTATGTTATGTTAGATTATGTGTGATTTTACAAATACACAATTTTAATATAAAAATTCAGCATATTATTTTAGAGTTTGTGGAATTTTTTTATTTTTTATTTTTACATATTTAAAAAATATATATATATTAAATTTTTTTTTTCATACATATATATTTAAAAAATATAGTTATATTGAAATTTTGGTTTTTGATACATATGAGTACACTATAAATATTATATTCACCTCTCATTATGAGTATACCATAAATGTTATTTTTAATTTTTGTTTTTTCAATTTTCTTAATTTTGGTTTATATATATATATGGGCTAAAGTTTCTATGAAATGGTGATTTTTGTTGGGAGTATTTGCTTAAAATCCAACAAGAAAGTATTGGATTTTGAACAACAAAAAACAATGATTCCTGTAAATACATATGTGAATACACTATAAATATTATATTCACTTCTTTTTGTTAGTACATCATAAATGTTTTATTCAATTTTTTTTTTTTTTATGGATATCTATTTATGAATTAACAATTTGTATAAATATAATAAAGTTTTAATAAAAAAATTCAAGTTTGTAAGAATATAATAAAGTATTTACATATTTATTTTATTTGCTAGTATGTTTGTTGTCTGCATTAACATGTGGTTTAACAAATAGTGATTTAGGGGCATCTAAGCTGTCAAAATCATCATGGATAGATTTTTTTGGGTGTCTCCTCCACTAAGTAGAAATGAGTACATATTATATTCACATCTCTTTATAATACATCATAAATGTTCTATTCAATTTTCTTTATAAACATCTATTTATGAATTAAAAATTTGTACCAATATAATAAAATTTTAATAAAAATTTTCAAGTTTGTAAAAATATAATAAAATATTGACATATTTCTTTTGTTTGCTATTATGTCCATTGCATACATTAACATGTGGTATAACAATTTGTGATTTAGGGGTGAGTAACTAGATTTGACAATAAAGTAACAATAAAGTAATTGACATATACATGTAATAAGATATTTTTGGTTTTTTTAAATGTGTGTTTCATATTCTTTTACAATAATTTTTTTTTTATATTCCAAAATGCTTTTGGGTTGGTGTTAATGCTTCTCTTCTTTTTCAAGAAAATGTAGGTACAACTAAAATATGGAAAAATAACATTTTGTTGATTAAAATGAATTATTAGAGGTTAATGTATAATTTATTGGAATATAGTGTAAAAAGATGAAACTTGGAAAATTAAATAAACTTTTAAAATATATAATTTTTATTTATGGAAAATTTGTATAACTCAAATAAAAATTCATGTTCTTTCAATATTTACATGTTACTTTTTCTCTAAAATATATTGCATATGTTCATATTAATATGTCACTTTATATTTTTAATTTTGATTATATATATATATATATATTTCAAATTAATAAAGTTTGTAATCTTTGAAATAAATAATTTCATTGTGTTTGAGGGTCTTAACATAATTGAGATCAATTTTTATTTTTGTTTTTATTTTTTAGTGTGTAGGTCTCCCTATGTATTACCATACAATGTTTTTCTACATGGGCTAGGCAATAAGAATATAATTACTATATATGTACAAATAAAAATCAATAAAAAATAGAAAGCAAGCAAATTATTTGTTTTCCTTAAAAAACATATATTTAAAATCTGCATACAAATATCTTCAAGTGTTTATAGTTTCATCAACAATAATTATGTGGATCATATTTAAAATCGTGGTTGAAAATGGAGATAAGAAGAGACTTCAGAAAATGGATGTGTTTTTGTTTATGCATCCCTCGCCACTGTGTTTGTCATTCAAAGTTAAAACCAAAGCTTCCAACTATCATAACTTCTAAAGAAAAACTTCCAACTAAAACCAAAGCTTCCAAAGCACACGTACCTATTACATATATTCATAACTTTGCAAGATTTCTATCAACATTAGCATCACGCACTATTTTAGGACCTATGTTTCATAAGAAAAGGTTTAACATTAAAAATGATTTTTCTCTCCTAGGCATAATACTATTAGGCCCATACTCTTTATGCAAAACTGCCTAATGGTGCCCGAAATACCACTTGGGGGTCAAAGACCCTACAGAGAGGGAATGTCTTGTGGTTAGAGGCCTTGTTCACAATGCTTGAGGCCTAGAAGGTTATTTTTCCTTTGTAAGGCCCTTGTTTTCCCTTTTTATTATAATCTAGGCCCCTAGACCCATCACTAATGCCAAAAACCAGTCAATGGTACCCATATCCCATATCCCACTTAGAGGACTCATATGTTGGTACGAAAACTCATTTCAGGTTCTTAATCCCGAGAAGATCCAAAATATCCCGAGGCACTTGTTTTCCTTTGCCAATGATGTTCAAGGACCTACAAGACATCCTCGGTGTGCAAAAGCTCCTAATAGCATCCATATCAAAGCTTGATGCCAAAAACCACTTAGAGAGAGTTTGTTTTGTGGTTTCTTAGGTGTTGTTAATGGAAATAGAGTCTGAGAAGTGACATCCAGGGGCCTATGGCCCAATTTTTTCCCTCCCTTAACCATGGTAGTAGAGATCTAAAAGAATTTCACATATGGCTTAAGCCCCTTGTTTCCCCACTAGACCATATTTAGATCTTAAATACCATTTCTAGTGCACAAAACCTACTTATGGATTCCATATCCCACTTAGATGTTAAATAATCTCAACCATGCCCTAGGGAATAATTATGGTGTGGGCCCAAGATAGATTCTCATTCAGGGCATGTGTTGTGGTTTAATCATGGCATCTGTGTCCTTCAGGTAGGCCAAATATACCATACAAGGGTCTCGTGTGGTCATTTGAGGATGTGCTCAACACTATAACCATTGAGTATTTGTGGTTAGTAGGTGTTGTTCATGGTGATTGAGCCCAAAAAACATCATTTAGGGAACAACACCCATTATTCTCCTCTTGTGACCTTGGATAGACCTCTAGACACATTATTGGTGCACAACAACCCTAGTGTTGGTGCCCATACTACCCTTGGAGGTGTTTGTTAACTGAGAGGTGTCAGACGTGGAGGTTTTAAGACTTGTCCATGGTGTTTGAGCTTGAGTAGTAAGGTTTAGGGCTAGAGGCTCTTGTTTCCCTCCCTTGACTATGATCGTGGATCTGACACCCATCTATGATTCCCAAGACCTGATAATGGTGCCCATATTCAAGCAAATGTCAAGGACTCCCTAGAGAGGGCTTGTGTCTTAGCTTCTAGCTGTTGTTCATAGTGCTCAATCTTGATAAGGTTCAATAGGTATTAAATCTATTGTGTCCTCCTTGATCCTATTTATTCCTTGACACTTGTTTGAGTACTTGTTCAAGTCTCTTGATCTTGAGAAGCTTCAAAAAGATCCTAAGATGCTTTTTTTAGTCTTTGATGATGGTAAATGTCCTACAAACCATCCATGCTCTTGTGTGGTGGTTAGAGGACATTTTCATTGTGCTTGAGCCAAAGAAGTTATGTTTAGGACCTGAGGATTTTGTTTCCATACAATGACTATGATCAAGGCCTTGAGACCCATCCACTAGGCATGAAACATCTTAGTGGCTCTCATATTTGACTCCTAGGGAAAAGACCCCCTAGTGAGGGCTTGCATTGCTATGTATAGGATTTGTTCATAGCATTTGTGCTCAAGAAGGTTCATTTAGGGCTTAAGGCCCTTGTTTATCCCCTTGAACATGTGTCATGGTACAAACCCATTTCTAGTGAAAAAAACCTACCCACAACACTCATATCTCACTCAAAGGCTTGTAAAGAACCCCTAGAAAGGACTCATGTTTTGGTATGATAAATTGTTCAAGGATCTTAAGCTCTAGAAGATTCAACTATATCCCAAGGAACATTTTTTCCTTCATCAATTATGTTCAAGGCCCTACAATCCATCCTTGGTGTGAAACAACTCCTAATGGCATCCATATCCAACCTTGATGCCAAACACCCCCTAGAGAGGGTTTTTGTTATGGTTTTGTAAGTGTTATTCATGGTGATTGATCCCGAGAAGTGGCATCTAGGGCCTAAGAAACAAGTTTTTTCAACCCCTAACCATAACGCTAGAACTTTAGAAGACCATGGACCAGGGAATGATTCATGGTGTGGACTCGAGACAAAGTCTCATTTGTGACATGTGTTGTGGTTTAATCATGGAACCCGTGTCCCTTGAGTAAGCTAGAAAAACATACAAGGGCCTCGTGTGGTCATTCGAGGATGTGCTCAACAATATAGTTGTAGAAGCTTTATGGTTGGTATGCATTGTTTATGGAGATTGAGACCGAAATGCATCATTTCGGGTGCAATATAAATTATTCTCCTCTTGTGACATTGGATATATTTCTAGACACATTCTTAGTGCACAACTAACCTAGTTTTTCCATCCATAATACCCTTCAAAGAAATTGTTAACCAAGAGAGGCCATAAGTGGAGGTTCAAGGACTCATCCATTTTACTTGAGACTAAGATCAGGGACCTAATACCCATTCATGATGCCCAAGACATGATAACGATGACCATATTAAAATTGGATGTCAAGGACTCCCTAAATAGAGATCATGTTGTGTTTTCTTGGTGTTGTTCACAGTGCTTGAGATTGAGAAGGTTCAACATGTATTAAGGTCATTGTGTCCCCCCTAATCTTGTTTATGCCTCAAAGTTGACCTCTATTTCATCCCCTTTTTCTATGGATTTTTAATCGTGGTTGTCGATATGGGTATCTAGTACAATATGTGTGGTGTTGATCAATGGTGGAATTTATTCCCACGTGTATTTTCCCCTAATAGAGAGCCCACATTGAAGGGTCTAGGAGATAGCAAATGAAGGAGATTGGTTCAGTTCTTTCTAGGTGGAGTGATTGTAACCCCATTTCTATCATACTTTAATTCAAATGCAGGAGGGTCCAGATCCTAGTGCAATGGATGACATTGAATTAGACTTTGTTGAGGATGAAAAGGATAGGGAGGACGTATTCCCATTAGATGAATATTTTATTCGTATGTAGTGTTTGAAAAGGTCAATATATCTAGAGCATTTACTATCATTGGATCCAAAAGGAATGGTCAATCCGCTTTTAGTTTACCTAAGGCAGAGAAAACAGTTATCACCGAGTGGGTGTAAGGTGGATGGAGTAAATGTGCAAGTGTTTACTTCATTTTCTAATCCAAAGATAACAAATCCTCACCATAATGCTTCTCATTTCTCGCCACCCTTGCATGCAACATAATATTCGTCTATAAACAAGTCCAATGTAGGCAGTGGTAGAAGATATTATGGGGAGGCGAATCCCTTGGGAGCTGAGGAAAAGAAAACAACGTTGTTGGAAGGTGTGTAAAGAGAAGCATAGGATGGTTGTCGGGCCCGACGTCACACTGGATGAGATTCTGTAACGTCCCCGACCACCAAAAAGATAGGCAACATCACTTCTGGAAACGCCTTGATACCAATTTGTAACTATATGCATATCTATCTAATGAAAATTAACAACTATAGCATTATTTTCATACACTTATTCATGCGGAAACAAAATTAAACATACATTCAATATATGCAGACAATTCTAATAACACATAGGTTAGTGCGGAAATAACAGTAAGCCTACACATACATCATATATGATATATCCATGCATTACTCATCAATTACATACACATGTACAATTAGATAACATACAATCAATAGAGATTTGGTACTTATCTTTTAATAGATGACCACCAACTATGTGTAGACCTTCCACGAACCTCCCAGCCTTGGACCGTGCTACTAATCATGCTCAGCAGTGGGTCACCCCTGAGATGGGACTAAACTCCACCGGGAAAGGGATTCCTAGGCTTGGAAAGGACAATCAGAAAGTCGCACAGATCAATAGGAAATATCATCTCCCAAGATCCAACTCACACTAACAATCTACAACCTCTCATTCCCCACATGTCTGCACCACCCCAGGAAGTGTGCCCCTTCTCTGCTCAACAGTCCTTCGACTGCCCCACTTCCCTTCTAGGGCTTCAATAACAGGCTAGACAGGAATTCTCCGAGCACTATAGATGCAGTTGGGCTCCCTCTGGGAAATCACTTCCCCAAAAACCTCTCTCACCTAGAGAGAGTTTCTTGCAGGCCTGACAACCTGCTTCTTCAGTCCACGGGCCTGACAACCCTCCTCTTCAAACCATAGGCCTAACAACCTGCTTCTTCAATCTAGATTTGAAGTCAATTCCAGTAAGGTGATGACCACGATAAGGCTTGGTATGGAAAAAAGGATGGCAACAAGCCAATCTCAATCAAGAACTGTGTTGGCAACAACAACAAACCATTAAGGCACGATATGGGCTCAGGGAAGGTACATACACATTATACTTCATAGGGAAGGTACGGGATAGTTCACAGCGCCTACACATTCTAGAGGTGCGTGATAGATGTAGTAGGCGACGATGGGGCAATGGATCAATGCGTGCATCTGTCGGTGAATCAGGAAGGATGGAAGATTTCCAGAGAATCCTGAGGTTCGTGAGAATGGTGAGAGTGATTAGGGACGTGGGGATGGGAAGTAATACAAGAATGGCCAAAAAAATTCCAAAATGATAAGCAAACCCCCAACAAGTTGGCTTTCCCAACTATAAACTGCATGTGCCTAGGTCGACATTGGTCTTCCTGAAGCTGCTTGAGCTCCACTTAACACTCGTTCCCTTTCCGAGGAACTTAGGACAACATTGATTATGTCAACCTTAGCCTTTAGGAAATAAGAATAAAATATTATTCCTTTAGAGTTAAGCCCTCTAGCTTAGCCCCTATTCCTAGACACTTAGCCCCCTCCCTTACCTTACCTAGTGGAGCTTAATCCCCCATACTCTTTCTTCATGGTCGGTCTACATGCAGCGATGTAATTTTATTAATGATATGAGTATTTACATATTCAAAAATAGGCTCACTTCCCTTAAGCATATAGGCTCTTTGGCCTAATAAACATATAAGTCTACTAGCTTATAAACACTTGGCTCACCAACCTATAAACATAATTACAATTCAGCAGGGGCTCGGCCTTGGGGTGTTACAATCCCCTCCCCTTATTTTTGCATCGTCCTCAGTGCAACTTATTTACACAACAACAAGAAGATTTCCAAAATCTTCAAAAAGATGCGGGTACTCTACCCGCATAGCATCTTCATGCTCCCATGTTGCATCCTCAGGACCATACCATGTCCACTAGACTTTTACAAGCCTTATGGCTCAATTCCAGAGCTTCTTTCTTTTCTAGTCCAGTATGCGCACTGGATTCACTTGAAAAGCGCTTTCTTGCTCCACCTAAATCACATTCCAATCAATAACATGATTAGCATAAGGTATATACTTCTTAATCAATGAGACATGAAACACATTATGTATAGACATAGATGCAGGAAATGAAAGAATATATGCTACTAGACCAATCCTCTCTAGGATTTCAAACAACCCACAATAGCGATCTGCCAACTTTGAACAATTTCCCAACTTCGGGGAGCTTCTGTTGGCTTTCACTTTCAAGAATACATGATCCCATACTTTAAATTCCTTGTGAATTCTATTCTTATCAACATAGATTTTATGTCTGTCTTTGGTATCCTTCAAATACTGTTTGATCTTCAGCATTTTCGCATCCATTTCCTTGAGCAAATTTGGCCCAACCACTGCCCTATCAGCTGGGTTGTCCCAACTTACTGGGGTGTTTCATTTTTTGCCATAAAGTGCTTCAAATGGGCTCATCTTTAGTGATGCTTGATACCCATTATTGTAGGCAAATTCTACCAAGTGTACATAATCTTCCCATTTAGATGGTTTTTCCATCACATACATCCTTAGCATATCTTCTATCACTTGGTTCACCCTTTCTGTTTTCCCATCAGATTAAGGATGATATGATGTGTTGAAGTTCAGATTTTTTCTGAACCCTTTGAATAACCCTTTCCAAAACTTTGAGGTAAAATTTGGGTCTCTGTCAGACACAATTGTCTTGGGTATGCCATGCAAGCATGCTACTTCCCTCATATAAATATCGACAACATTGTTTGTCGTGTGAGTAGTCTTTATAGGAATGAAATGGGTAGCTTTAGTAAGCTTGTCCACTACCACCATGATTGCATCATGCTGCTTGCTTGTTCTGGGCAATCTCGTGATGAAATCCATTGTTACAACTTCCCATTTCCACTCAGGAATGGGTAATGGTTGTAGCAAACCTTTTGGGTGTCTATGCTCATCCTTTACCTTTTAACATTCTGTTAGCGATATTTCTCGTAACAGGGGTAAAATGCAAAGGAATGGGTTAAAAACCCACTTACCCTAAGTTTGGGATACCATTGCGCCTGTGTTTAAATGGAAATCAAGTTTGGACGGCAGAGATTCACGCACCCGGATCAATGGCGCGCATAGGATTCCAGTGCCCCCCTGCCTTTCTACCTTTAAGTAGAGGGGGGGGGGGGTTCCAGAATCGAGGGCGCACCTCTCCAACGGTCACGATCGAAGCGCCCGGATCAACGACGCGCAGGCGATCCTATCCTTCTCAGCTGCTTTGTTTTAATCAACGTGGGGCCCCCTTTCTTGTCGTGTCATCTTGCCATATGTTCTCCACCTCACCATGCGAGCCCCTTCCTCATCCTCAGACATCTGTCCATCTCCCCTCTTCTGGTCCGTATGGTCCCTTTCCCATCTCATCATCCACTCATCGCCTGCCATATGTCCCGCTCCTTTCCACGTCAGCCTCCCGCTAAAAGTGTGCCCATTATGTCTCATCTCTTGCCCCCTCCGCTTATTGCCTTCCGCCATGTGTCTTCCCCCTGTCGTCCCTCTCATGCCTCATCACTTCTTATCACACCCTCATAGTTTTGATGCAACCACTCCCGTTACGCACCCCATCCTTCGTGTTGGCCTCCATGCCTTTCATCAGGCCGTTCAGTTGATCCAGGTGGCAGCGCGATGGGTCTTCCACGTCGCAGAAGTGTCGAGTCGACCGGGCCATCCTCAATCCCAATGAAGCAGTTATTGAAGTAGTTGGTGGTGGTTAGGCATCGCCTCCGCCATAATGGGAAAGTCCGGCGACGAATTAAAGGCACGTCGATTCGCCCATGGAACTGTCAGGAGTTCGATTGCGTCTGCCATAAGTTGCACGATCATTCAGAGACGACAGCTGCAGATTGTCAGGAGCCATGCAGACGCAATGTGTTTAATGCAACGTCTCGATTTTGTTGTTGTTATTGATTTGAGTATATGAAGGCATTTTCACCATTTTTGTATCTATCGATGGTTGAGCAGAGCTCCCTGTTGTAAAGTTTTAATGAAGCACTGATACTCTGGTTATTTATGGACTTTTGAGACTTCTCGCCTTATGAATGCCAGTTTCTTTTACGTCTTTGTCATACTGTGTTAGAACGGCTCGGAACTGGAGGATCCAGTCGAGCTGTAGTTGTTATAGGATGATGTAGGTTGGATCACTGTAACAGTTACGTCGTTTCTAATCAGTTCTTGTGATTTTCCTAGCACTGAGCGACTTGGAATTGGAGGATCCAGTCAAGTCCCCTTTCAGTTTCTCGAGACCCTGAACCAATAGGATCTTGCATTTAGAGTCTTTCCTCTGCAAACTACTAGAAGCTTGTTGCCTAAAGCTGTTTGTCCACCTTCCTTGCTAAGTCTTCCACCTACTCATCTTTTAATCAACCCACTGGCTGAAGTTAGATCAAGACCTCCTTTGTCCCATACATGCTAGACCCAGTCCCTGAGTTAGAGTGATATCTCCTCGAGTCTTTATCTCCATTGGATCATCCCTTTATAAACAAATCGTGACATTAAACTGATGGGTGCCGGGCTCTGCTCCTGCAAGAAATCCAGGAGTGACTTCCAACACTAACATTTCTGGCGCCGTTACCGGGGATGAAGTTGAATATTTTCCCTGGGCTTGAACGAAAACGATCAACTGATTCTGAAGGTGCATCAGATATCAGAATTATCAAGATTGCTACTGTGCACCTGGCGACTCCATTGTGACGACTCTACTGGGGAGAACCTGCCCTGTTAATTGTGGCTTTCAGAGGCAGACACATGCAGTCTCATCCACAACTGCCTCTAGCTATGCCTGAAGCTAACCCAGAGGTGGTTCTCAAAAGAGGAAAGAGCTCTGCAGAAGAAGTTTCCATCGCCGAAACAGGTAATCTGCCATTTCCTTCTGTGAGAACCCCTTTTTCTCCTCCTCAGTTTCTTAATAGACCTCCTTCAGAGTTTTCTCGTTTCTTGAATTTTGGGAGTGTTCCTGCTGAGTTTTCCCCTCCTGGTCTGGGATTGGAGGGAGAAATTCTTGTCACTCCTCTCTCCTCTGAAGCTGTTCCTTGGCGTAGACCCGAGACTACAGAAGATTTCCCCACTCCTGCACAAAGGGGAGCACCTGCTGACTTGAGTTCATTATCCTTCTCCTTGAATCCTCTCTTGTTTCCCACTCCACTTCGAGATTCATTCCCAGTAGCCCCTTCGCGAACTCCTTCTCCTCCAAGTTCTCCTCCACCTAATATTCTTATGGCTGGTGCTAATCCCCCTCTGAATAGAATGGACGCCATAGTCATTGTCAGATATGCTCCTTTAATCCTACCCCATCCTATGAATCCTCTCCCTGCCGGAGATTACTTGAAATACATGCCCAAGTTCACCGGGGAAGGGGACATAACTGCAGAGGAGCACTTGGCTGCTTTCTATAGTTATGAAGACAACCTAACCATTGAAAATGAAGATGTCTGGATGAGGGTCTTCATCTAGAGCCTGGATGGCGAGGTGAGGAAATGGTTTAGAGGATTGGCCCCCGGATCTATTGCTGGAATTGAAGCCCTGGATAGTGTTTTCCTGAGGCAGTGGGGAGATAGGAAGGATTTCATGTATTACATGACAAAGTTTGGGTCTCTGAATAAAATGGAAGGAGATTATGTCTATGACTTCTCCAAAAGATTCAATAAAATGTATAATAAGATTCCTGCAGAGATAAAGCCCTCGGAAGCCTCTGCCCAAATTTCCTGTGTGGGTGCATTTGACCCTGGTTTCTGTCTTTTATTGAGAGAAAGAAGAGCCACCTCCTTAGCTCAAATGCAAGATGCAGCCATAGAAGTGGAATCTAACATATTAGTAGTTGACAGACTCAGGAACAAGGCTGACGCAAACAGAAGAAAGGGAAAATCCAAAGCCTCAACTTCTGGCTCATCGGTACCCCACCCTCAAGTGGATGAACTGACCAAGATGATGAAGTTTCTGTCTGAAGAGATGGAGAAACTGAAGGTGGAAAGGAGGCAAGTGTACAAGGGCCCTCAGAGCGCCGAAAATAAAGGAGGTTTCAGGAGGCCAAATAATACTGCTTCCCCAGCTATGCACAGAGAGAAGGGAAGAGACAGAGAAGACTAGAGAATTCAGGCCCCTTTTCAGAACAATTTGGTAGCCGATGAAGAAGAAAGAGAAACATATGAGCTCGATCCTGAAATCCACTGCTTAGAAGACGCTCCTCCTTTTCCTCTTCTCACTCAAGCAACTTATGAGGAGACTCTCATGAACAGTCAGCTAAATGAATTGAGCAAGGGAGACAGGGCTAGCAACGACCGAGACAGGTACAACCTGAGGTCCAACAAAAAGACAGCAACACCTGATATTCCTGAGCAGTCCACTAGAACAAAGAAGCCTGCTAATGAAGTAGCATCCAGTCACAGAGGTAAGAAGGCTCAACCCCTCTCTCCCATTGTCCACAATCATGTTCCTGAAATAAGAGAAATCCCAAAGCTTACATCTTCTTTTAATTTCGAGCATGAGTTTCAAAAGATCAGAATCCCTGTACCCCTCACCGAGCTAATTAAACATGAAGAATTTAAAAAATTCTTCTCTGAGATTTTACAGTCTGAAGCCTCATGCCTTCCCACAGACTCCATCAATTTGCAAGATGAAAAGCCTGTAATTATCCTAGGTCCCATGGTAGAAGACAGAGATGATTCATCCCCTCCCTTCTACACCTCCCTGAACATACATGACAAGGTACTGCACAACTGCTTGATGGATTCAGGGGCTTCTCACAACCTGGTGCCCAAAACTGTCATGGAAGAGTTGGGACTAGAAGTCACACGAGCCTATCATGACCTCTACTCCTTTGACTCCAGGAGAGTTCAGTGTCTTGGGGTTATTAAGTACCTAGTTGTGACTTTGTTTCAACTGCCCATGAAAAGTGTGGTCATGGATATTGTAGTGGCCGATGTTCCCCCCAAGTTTGGTATGTTGTTATCAAGATCTTGGATAATAATATTGGGGGGAACCTTGCAAATGGACCTCACATACGCTACTATCCCAGTGTTTGGGGGAGAGCATAGAAGACTATACAGGGAATCTCAACTGGCCTACATAATCAGTGATGAAGCCAACCCTACCAATCATCCCATCTTTGCCTTGGACACTGATCTAGGATCCAGATTACTGCAGCTCACCCATGCCCCCGAGCCTCCTCTGAAACTTAGAAAGAATCCCACTGTTTCCCCTGAAGTTCCTCCCTCCATCACCCCAATCTGGAAAATGTTTTTTGATGGAGCCTGTTCCCGAGAAGGCACTGGAGCTGGGGTGGTTTTTGTGTCCCCTGCTCAGGAGACCATATCCCTGTCATATAAGTTGGAATTCAAAACCACCAACAATGTGGCAGAGTATGAGGCTCTTATCCTAGGATTAAGAGCCGCAAGGGAAATGGGAATTCAAGAGGTAGCGGTGTTCATAGATGCCGAGTTGGTAGTCCAGCGGATCAGAAGCGCTTATCAGGCCAAGCATCCTCGACTCAAGAATTACAGAAATGAGGTATGGGACCTAATTGACAGTTTCTTCTCAGCATTTAACATTTCTTTCATCCCAAGAGAAGAGAACACAGCGACATATTCCTTGGCTACATCAGCAAGCACTTTCAAAGTACCCTCATCGCCCAAACTGAGGTACGATGTAGAAGTAAAATACAGGCCCTCCATACCTGACAACGTCAAACATTGGAAGGTGTTTGAGGATGATCTCGAGATCAAAAAGTTCTTGGAGACTATTGAAGAATTTTTAGAAATGCATATCGACCAAGATTTCGTCTCTGAGGAAAGGTTTGATGGGGGTGAGTTGCTGAGTAAAATAACAAAGCATGACATTATTCATTTGCCTAGCAATCACATTCCGAAGGGACTGGTCCCATTAGAGAGATTGTTCGATGGGAATGATGTGGCATTAAAGGGTAGAGTTTCAGGTGATGATGCTGACATAGATGAGTGCAACATTGGCACACTGGAGGAGCCTAAGTTTGTCAAGTTGTCAAGGAGTTTGACCAAGGAACAGAGGGTTGAATATACTGAGTTGCTGAAGGAGTTTGCTGATGTGTTTGCATGGACCTACAAAGACCTCAAGACGTATGACACATCTGTCATCGAGCACAAGATCCCACTGAAAGAAGAGGCTAAGCCATTCAAGCAGAAGCTGAGACAAATAAATTCCATGTTGCTACCTGTCATGGAGAAAGAAGTGAAGAAGCTGCTAGATGGCCAAATCATTGTCCCCTTGAGATATTCCGACTGGGTGGCCAATTTGGTCCCGGTAAGGAAGAAAAGTGGGGAAATCAGACTCTGTGTTGATTTCAGGAACCTGAATAGGAGCTCAAGGAAAGACAATTATCCCCTGCCCAACATGGAACACATATTGCAGAAGGTCACTGGCGCATCTAGAATATTCATGATTGATGGTTTTTTTGGTTACAATCAGATATCAGTCATGCCTGAGGACAGGGAAAAAACGACCTTCACCACTCCTTGGGGCACATTCATGTATGCCAAAATGCCTTTTGAATTGATGAATACAGGAGCAACATTTTAGCGAGCCATGGACATAGACTTCATCGGGGAAAAGGACCAGTTTGTGGTAATTTATCTGGATGACATCACGGTCTTCTCCAGGACAGACAAGGAGCACTGCTGCCACTTGAAGAAAGTTTTCCTGAAGTGTCAGAGGTTTGGCCTATCCCTGAATCCCAAGAAATCCTTGTTTGCTATGAAAGAAGGGAAGCTATTAGGCCATATAGTGTCAGCAGAGGGAGTAAGGATTGACCCTAGAAGGGTAGAAGTGCTTCAGACCCTGTCACTTCCCAGATCTAAGAAGGAAGTTCAGGCCTTTTTGGGGAAGATAAATTTCCTGAGGAGATTCGTCTCTAATTTTTCTGAGTTGGTAAAACACATCACAACCATGCTCAGGAAGGGAAATGAAGTGAAATGGACTACTGAAACCAGGGAATCTTTTGTCAAAATAAAGAGGGCGCTGACTGAGGCACCTGTGCTAGTCAGTCCTGATTATTCTAAAGATTTCCTGATTTTTTCTTTTGCTTCTTGTGATACAGTAGCAGCAGTCTTGTTGCAGAAAAATGATCAGAGGCAAGAGCAACCTATTGCCTTCTTCAGCAAGGCATTGAGAGATGCTGAACTCCGGTACGAGATCATGGAGAAGTAGGCCTATGCCTTAGTTAAATCTCTCAAAGCTTTCAGAGTCTACGTCTTGCACTCAAAAGTCACTGCATACGTTCCTTCAGCCTTTGTGAAGGACATTCTTATACAGCCTGACATAAACGGGAGGAGAGGCAAGTGGATTGCCAAAATCTTAGAATTTGATCTGGAGATCAAGCCCACCAAGTTGATAAAGGGGCAAGGTTTGGCCAAGTTGCTGGCTGAATCCAATTGTAAAGCTTTGGGGATCAACTTCGTCCATGAGCAAGCCGAGTCATCCAACAAGAGTTCCCAAGGTGATTTATCACTAGCAGCATGTCCCTGGTACAAGGATATCTTGTATTTTCTGAAAGAATTGAGGCCTCCTGATGGAATGGAAAAAAGCAAGGCAAGAGCTCTAAATCTCAAGGTGGTCAAATACTGCCTCATTGACTAAGCCTTGTACTGGAAGGACCCTTTAGGGGTATTTTTAAGATGCCTGGACCCACAAGAAGCCTAGCAGGTTATATTTGATTTCCACAGTAGCCTTTGTGGGGGTCATCATTTCTGGAAGACCACGGCCCATAAGATCCTCCGAGCTGGGTATTACTGGCCCACTTTATTCCATGATGTTTGCAGAGAAATTAGAGCTTGCATCAAATGCTAAAAGTTCTCAGGAAAGCAGCAGCTCAAATCTCTGCCATTAAAGCCTGTAGTAATTTCAGCACCCTTTCAGCAGTGGGGATTGGACTTCATTGGAGAAATTCATCCTCCCTCAAGTGGCCAGCACAAATGGATCCTCACTGCGACAGATTATTTCACCAAGTGGATAGAGGCTGTTCCCACCAGGAGCACTTCCCACAAAGTAATTATCAGCCTCCTGGAGGATATCATAGCCAGATTTGGCTGCCCTAGCAGAATTGTCACTGATAACGCCACCCCCTTCAGGTCTGAGCCTCTGGTCAAGTTCTGTGAACAGTTTGAGATTTCACTAATTCACTCTACTCCCTATTATCCTCAGGGGAATGGACTGGCAAAATCTTCCAATAAAAGCCTGATCAAGCTCATTAAGAAATTGTTGGAAGACAATAAAAGAGCCTGGGATTCGAAGCTCAAATTTTCTCTATGGGCTGATCGGGTGACAACCAAGAAGTCCCTGGGCATCTCACCTTTCCAACTTGTTTACAGAATAGAGGTTGTTTTCCCTACTCAGCTCGCCTTATCTGTGGCAAAATTCCTCCAGGACCTTGAAGGAGAGCTTGGCAATATGATAAGAAGGATTCTTCAGATGGTGGAAGTGCAGCAGATTAGAGAGCAGGTCATGAACAAGGCCTACGATCATCAGCAGAAGATCAAGCAGGCTTTTGACAGGAAGGGCAGAAAGAAAGAATTCGAGCTGGGTGATCTGGTACTCAAATGGGATGCACCCAGACAGGAAAAGGGCAAGCACAGTAAGTTTGATGCCCTCTGGTTTGGACCTTTCAATATCCTTGAAGTATTTTCAAACAACACTTACAGGTTGCAGGATCTAGAAGGAAAATAAGTTTTTAGTGGCCCAGTGAATGGGCATTTCTTGAATAATTGTTTTTTGTGAGCCGCAGTCGGCTTTTTGTTTTTTGTAAATATTATTTTTGTTTTCAGCTTAATAAATGACTCCTTATCCCAACAACAAGGCACTGAATCTGCAAAAGAGTCCTTAGAGCATCACAGGGACGACTCTATCCCCCATGGAGCCAAATGTTAGCGATATTTCTCATAACAGGGGTAAAATACAAAGGAATGGGTTAAAAACCCACTTACCCTAAGTTTGGGATACCATTGCGCCTGTGTTTAAATGGAAATCAAGTTTGGACGGCAGAGATTCGCGCGCCCGAATCAATGGCGTGCATAGGATTTCGGAGCCCCCGCGCCTTTCTACCTTTAAGCAGAGGGGGGGGGGTCTGGAATCGAGGGCGCACCTCTCCAACGGTCACGATCGAAGTGCCCAGATCAACGGCGCGCAGGGTGATTCCGGAACCCCCCCCCCCACCTTTCTACCTTTAAGCGGAAGGGGGGGGGGTCTGGAATCGGGGGCGCATCTTCCCAATGACCGAGATCAAAGTGTCCGAATCAATGACGCTCAGGCGATCCTATCCTTCTCAACTGCTCTGTTTTAATCAACGTGGGGCCCCCTTTCTTGTCGTGTCATCTTGCCATCTATTCTCCACCTCACCGTGCGAGCCCCTTCCTCATCCTCAGACATCTGTCCATCTCCCCTTTTCTGGTCCGTATGGTCCCTTTCCCATCTCATCATCCACTCATCACCTACCATGTGTCCCGCTCCTTTCCACGTCATCCTCCCACTAAAAGTGTGCCCATTATGTCTCATATCTTGCCCCCTCCGCTTATTGCCTTCTGCCATGTGTCTTCCCCCTGTTGTCCCTCTCATGCCTTGTCACTTCTTATCACACCCTCATAGTTTTGACGCCACCACTCCCGTTACGCGCCCCATCCTTCGCGCTGGCCTCCATGCCTTTCATCAGGCTGTTCAGCTGATCCAGGTGGCAGCGCGATGGGTCTTCCACGTCACAGAAGTGCCGAGTTGACCGGGCCATCCTCAATCCCAATGAAGAAGTTATTGAAATAGTTGGTGGTGGTTAGGCATCGCCTCCGCCATAATGGGAAAGTCTGGCGAAGAATTAAAGGCAGGTCGATTCGCCCACGGAATTGTTAGGATTTTGATTGCGTCTGCCATAAGTTGCACAATCATTTAGATACGACAGCTGCAGATTGTCAGGAGCCATGCAGACACAATGTGTTTAATGCAGCATCTCGGTTTTGTTGTTGTTATTGATTTGAGTATATGAAGGCATTTTCGCCATTTTTGTATCTATCGATGGTTAAGCAGAGCTCCCGGTTGTAGATTTTTAATGAAGCACTAATACGCTGGTTATTTATGGACTTTTGAGACTTCTCGCCTTATGAATGCCAGTTTCTTTTACGTCTTTGTCATACTGTGTTAGAACGGTTCGGAACTGGAGGATCCAGTCGAGCTGTAGCTGTTATAGGATGATGTAGGTTGGATCACTGTAACAGTTACGTCATTTCTAATCAGTTCTTGTGATTTTCCCAGCATTGAGCGACTTGGAATTGGAGGATCCAGTCAAGTCCCCTTTCAGTTTCTCGAGACCCTGAACCAAGAGGATCTTGCATTTAGAGTCTTTCCTCTGCAAACCACTGGAAGCTTGTTGCCTAAAGCTGTTTGTCCACCTTCCTTGCTAAGTCTTCCACCTGTTCATCTTTTAATCAACCCACTAGCTGAAGTTAGATCAAGACCTCCTTTGTCCCATACATGTTAGACCCAGTCCCTGAGTTAGAGTGATATCTCCTCGAGTCTTTATCTCCATTGGATCATCCCTTTATAAACAAATCGTGACATTAAACTGATGGGTGTCGGGCTCTGCTCCTGTAAGCAATCCAGGAGTGACTTCCGACGCTAACACATTCCAAGAATTGTCAATAAAATCAACAACTTCCATCTTCATACCTGGCCAATAATATTTTCTTTTGACTACTAAAATCGTTTTCTGATATCCTAGGTGTCCCACATAAGGTACATTGTGCATTTCTTTTAAAATTGCACTCCTTAATTCAGGAGAATTGGGTACATAAACTATGTTTATGTACAAGAGAATTTCATCAATTCCTAATTCATAATCCTCCATTTTCTGTTGCATTTTACCTTGTTGCAATCTTGTTACTAACTCCTTGTATTGCAAATCCGATTTTGCAGCCTCCACAATTCTATCTTTCAATTCTGATTGGTACATGCTAATGGTTGTAGCATGCAACTCATGCACTCTTCTGTTGAGTGCATCAATCACTTTGTTCTCTTTCCCCTTGATATGCTTTATATCAATGTCGTATTCACTAAGAAATTCTAACCATTTGCTTTGCCTAACATTTAGAGTTGGATGATCAAACAAATATTTCATACCATTGTGGTATGTCCTCAGCTCAAACCTCTTTCCCATGAGGTAGTGCCTCCACTTCTTCAAGGCGTGCACTATGGCTTCCAACTCCAAATCATGAGTGGCATAGAGCCTTTCATTCTCTTTCAATTTACTTGATTCATAACATATAACAAACCCATTTTGACTGAGGACTCTGCCAAGTCATTCTTTACAAGCATCCGTGCACATAATGAAGTCTTCATTTGGGTCTGCAATCCTTAAAATTAGAGCACTAGTTAATAATTGCTTCAATTTCTGGAAGCCAGTTTCACATTCAGTTGTCCATTGAAACTTCTTACCCTTCCTTTGCAAGGAAGTGATGGGATGAGCTATTCTCAAAAACCCTGCAATGAACCTTTTGTAATAGCTAGTTAGACCCATGAATGATCTGACTTCTGTCACATTCTTAGGTGTTGTCCACCCTTTAATGGCCTCAATCTTTTTAGGGTCCACCGCTAACCATTCTTCAGATATTATATGCCCCAAATAGTGAATTTTGTTTTGATAAAATGAGACTTGCTCAATTTGGCATACAGTTGATGCTCTCTTAGCACTTGCAACACGATCCTCAAATGATTCTCACGCTCTTATTCCGACTTGGAATATACAAGGATGTCATCCAAAAATACAATGACAAACTTGTCTAAATATTCTCAGAAAACACCATTCATTAGGCACATGAAAACAAGCGGTGCATTTGATAACCCAAATGGCACCACTGTGAACTCATAATGACCATACCTTTTCCTGAAGGCGGTCTTGTTGATAGCTTCCTCTTTAATCCTTACGTGATGGTATCGTGACCTAATCGAAGTGGTCATCAATCCTTGGTAAGGGATACTTGTTCTTTATAGTCACTTTGTTCAACTGGCTGAAATCAATGAACAATCTTAATGTCCCATATTTCTTTTCACTAACAAGATCAGGGCACCCCAAGGTGACAAACTTGGGATTATATACCCCCTCTTTAAAATTTCTTCAAGTTGCATTTGCAACTCCTTTAGCTCTGGTGTACTCATTATGTAAGGAGTCTTTGATACTGGAGCTGCCCCAGATATCAAATTTATGGAGAAATCAATATCTCTCTTTTGGGGTAGTCTTGGGACCTCCCTAAACACATCTTCAAAATATTCCAAGACTGCATGGTATTCCATATTTGGCACCTTATCCTTAGATGCGTTCTCCATATGGGCTACAAATATTTGACAACCCTTCTTGTAATACTTTTTCAACTGCATTGCTTAAATTTCTCGAACAATAACTGCCCTGGGAATTCCTTGGACTGTTCTTTGATTCCCTTCCTCATCTAGGCAAGTGAATGCCTTGTTACGACAATCCAACATGACATGGTGTTGTTCTAACCAATCCATCCCAATTAGATAGTCATAGGAACCTAAAGGCATGATGTTCAAATCTGCCCTTGTGCTCAGTCCATTCATGTCCATGAGACATTACTTAACCATCTCATTAACTTTTCTTTTGGCTCCAGTAGCCAGCTACACCAACCAAGATTTTCCATTCTTACTTCTTGGAAAATGAAAACTTTCTACCATCTTAGGATCTATATAACTATGACTAGCTCCTGAATCAATTAAAATAGTAATGGCATGGTTATTGATCATACATTCCACTTCAATCTTATGTGACTGATACTTGACTTGCTTGTTGTACAGGGATGCATAGATCCTGGGTACTTATCTGCCCATGTCCCCCACTATTTCAGATCGTTGTACATTGTGAACAACTCTCACTTTATCACTTTTGTGAGGACAATCTCTAAACATATGATCTCCTTTACAACCCCAACATTGAATAGGTGGTTTCCTTGGCCTTTGACCACCTACCTCAATCATTCTGGGTTCTCTAGAAGTTGGTTGTCCTTGGGGAATATTTATGAAGAATGGTGACTTAGTTCCCTTATTCCTCTGATCCATCTTAAATTTCTTCTTGTCTTCCCAATCTTTTTGGAAAGTTGACCTTGATTTTTGTTGATCATATAGTCACTTAACTCACCTTATGGTCTCCTCCAAGGTTTTGGGATCATCATATTGCATTTTTTCATTGATGAATGTTGGAAAACTGCTCAAATACCTTTGAATCTTGACTGTCTCATCCTTGATGAAAGAGACATACTTAAGCAATTCTAAAAACCTTCTTTCATATTCCTCTATTGTCATACTCCCCAGCTTGAGTTCAAATAACTCTTTCATTTTCTTGTCATAGTATCTCTTAGTCAAGTATTTCTTTTCAAAATACTTCTTGAATTTCTTCCAAGTAACATTTTTTTCTTTAATGTGCTGCACCTGCACAAGCTGATCCTACCACATGGATGCCTTTCCTTTGAGTTGGTAGGTGGAAATTCTTCCCTCTATGTGAGAAGAATAATTATGCAATTGAAAATATTTTCTCATGCCCATCATCCATGTCTCTGCATATTCATCCTTCTTATGCTCAACATCAAATGTAGGGGGTTTGATTTTATTCATCTCTCCTCATAGCTCATCCACTCCAGACCTCTTTTGCTTCCTGAAATGGGATGGACTTGAGTTGTTGTGTGCTCTCTTATTAGAATGCTTCGGGGAGTGATGGTGATGTTTCTACCACTCCTTGATATTCCCTTCTTCTCAGGGATCCCGTGACTTCCTGATTTGCTTGAGACACTCTCCTTATCCAACCTATTTTCTATTCTTTCCAAGCTCTGCATCAAATTCATGTTGAAGTTTCCTCATTGTTCCCTGGCTCTCATAAGATTTTTGTTATCCGCTCGGTGAATTTGGACCTCTTTTTGCAATTTTTTTATAATTTTCATCACGCCCCTGTCTTTATCTATTTCCGCTCTATGCCCATTAGAGTTTGTTCCTTCAACTCCCAAATGGACATCCATTCCTCTAGCTTCATTCTCCAAACTGTAAGCATCCCGTGCCTCCTCCATTTTTCTTCACCGAGGAGAAAATCGGTTCGGTTTTGTCAATTGTTAATTCTGCAAAATGTGCAGTCAACTGAATTTTTATCAGTCCATTGTACTTCAGTAATTTACCAGAATAAACCAATCTGATTCAACCAAAAACAATATCATATTCCATTTTTTTAGCAGGTCTTGGTAAGTCAGAACCCCTCGAGATTTTATCTCTAATCCCATCTCTGTTCGGCAACAATTTATGGGTGCTAGCCCCTTTTCTTCATCCCTTGATTCACAAGAAACCATAGATGTGACCCAATGCTAATGATTTGGGTGCTTGTCCGGAGCCTTGAAACATCAAGCTCCCGAACTTCGAAGGTTTTCCCTTTTTCCACACCTCACAAACATCACAGAACGACGAATTTTCGAACATTTGTAGAACGGTGGATCCATGGTCCACATTCCTTTCTTATATCTATGGTGGATCAAAGCTTCGGGGACTCTAACTTTGGTGGTCTTCAAAGCACTTCCCTTACAACTCTCTCGGAGTGTCGAGTTGGAAAACTCGCAGATTAGGGTGGATCAACGGTCCACGACTTCCCAGCGTCCAACGGTTGATACTCATTATGGAACTCGAGGCTTTGGAACTCTGGGACTTCAAATCTTTAGAGATTCGGGACTTTGGAGGATTTCACATATGCACACCCCAAAAAATCCTGAACTGCTAATCTCCAAATACTTCCTCGTCACCCCTGGTGACGCCATTATGTCACACCACCTTGGCACTATGGAACTTTGGGGATTTATTCCTTCCATTCCCTCATGAACCATTTCTCCCGCAGTGTCAAGCCTCCAGACTTCACAATCTGGTGCTATGCGTCCACTGTGACCATCAGGGGCCCCACCATCCAAGCTCAAAAGGAGGCCCATGTGGCGAAATATTAGAATCGAACACGTGGCCCGCTCAGACAGGTGACACATGTCATGTTATATCAGGCATTTAAATCATCCAAAGGTTCTTAATTCACTGACATGTGGCACACATCCCATGCACCCACATCATTTTGAGTGATGTCAGCAAGCCACGTCACTTCAAAACTTCAGGCCTCAACGATTTTCTTACACTTGCACACTCTAATTCCTCCGAACGTCCTACTCCCAAAATTCATTACCTTCCGGGGTCCATCTAGTACAACTGTCAACATTCAAGGTGGTGGCACGTGGCATGTCCATGTCACCATTGGTGACGCCATCCTGCCACACCACTTCCACTCTTTTTCTTTGGGACTTCGGGCTTCGACAGTTTGTGCACCAACACACTCCAATTCTCCCAACCTTCGAACTTCGAATTTACAAACTATCGTGAGATCTATGGTTCACAACCACTTGCGTGTAGATCCGATGGCTCTGATCTGTCTTCAATCGATCCAATGGTGAACACTGCCACCATCCAGATCTACGGTGTAGACCCTCTTTGAGACTTTGGGACTTCGGGCTTCTACCACTTTTGCTCTCATAACCCATAAACTTATCGAAGTTGTAAATTCTGAAGGACTTGTAGGTTAACCCCCCCTACACCTTTCTCCAGATATGACGATTGTGAAGGATCCTCCTCCTCCCGAACAGATCCTATGGCTCAAACTCGATCTTGTGGTTATCAACCATGATCATTGTTGTAACCACTCTGCTACTTCTCTTGAGATTTACATTACCACCCAGGTGTCCTCTCAACACCCT
This sequence comes from Picea engelmannii, assembly GCA_009831015.1. Classification (NCBI taxonomy): domain Eukaryota; kingdom Viridiplantae; phylum Streptophyta; class Pinopsida; order Pinales; family Pinaceae; genus Picea; species Picea engelmannii. The sequence continues at coordinate 28,051 of ML784991.1, forward strand.
CCTGACACTCTGTAACTTCCATTTACTCATACACAACCCATCTAGGTTCAATGTTGAAACCATGGCTTTGATACCAATTTGTAACGTCCTCGGCCACCAACAGGTCGGGCAACATCACTTCTGGAAACACTCTAATACCAATTTGTAACTATATGCATATCTATCTAATGCAAATTAACAACTATAACATTTTGTTCATACACTTATTCATGCGTAAATGACATTAAGCATACATTCAATAGATGCAGACAATTCTAATAACACACAAGTTAATGCAGAAATAACAGTAAGCCTACACATACAACGTATATGATATATCCAAGCATTACTCGTCAATTATAGACACATGTACAATTACATAAAATACAATCAATAGAGTTTTGGTACTTATATTTTAATAGATGACCACCAACTGCATGTAGACCTTCCACAAACCTCCCAGCCTTAGACCATGCTACTCATCACACTCAGCAGCAGGTCGCCCCTGAGCTGGGAATAAAATACACCGGGAAAGGGATTCCTAGGCTTGGAAAGGACAACCAGAAAGTCGCACAGATCAATAGAAAATATTATCTCCCAGGAGCCAGCTCACACTAACAACCTACAACCTCTCATTCCTATCCCACCCCAGGAATTGTGCCCCTTCTCTGCTCAACAGTCCTTCAGCTGCCCCACTTTCCTTACAGGGCTTCAACAATAGGTCGAACATGAATTCTCCAAGCACTATAGCTGCAGTTGGGCTCCGTCTGGGGAATCTCTTTCCCAACAACCTCTCTCACATGGAGAGAGTTGCTTGCAGGCTTGAAAACCTACTTCTTCAGTCCACGGGCCTAACAACCCACCTCTTCAAACCACAGGCCTGAGAAGCTGCTTCTTCAATCCAACTTCGAAGTCAGTTCCAATAAGGTGATGGCCACGACAAGGTTCGATATGGAACAAAGGATGGAAGCAAGCCACTCTCAATCAAGAACTACGCTGGCAGCAACAAAAAACTGTTAAGTCATGGTACGGGCTTAGGAAAGGTACATGTGCACTGCACTTCACAGGGAAGGTATGGGATAGTTCACAGTGCCTGCAGGTTTCAGAGGTGTGTGATAGATGCAAAGAGCGACGATGGGGCAATGGATCGATGCATGCATCCGTCGGTGAATTGGGAAGGATGGAAGACTTCTAGAGAATTTTGAGGGTCATGAAAATGGTGAGAGTGGTTAGGGCCACGGGGATGGGAAGTAACGCGAGAATGGCCAAAAAAACGTGAGAATGGAAGCGAACCCCCAACAAACTGGCTTTCCCAGCTATAAACTGCATGCGCCCAGGTTGAAACCTGTCTTCCCGAAGCTGCATGAGCTCCACTTAGCACTCGTTCCCTTTCCCGGGAACTTAGGACAACATCGGTTATGTCAACCTTAGCCTTTAGGAAATAATAATAAAATATTATTCCTTTAGAGGTAAGCCCTCTAGCTTAGCCCCTACTCCTAGACACTTAGCCCCCTCCCTCACCCTACCTAGTGGAGCTTAGTCCCCCATACTCTTTCTTCATGGTTGGTCTACACACATCGATGTAATTTTATTAATGATATGAGTGTTTACATATTCAAAAATAGGCTCACTTCCCTTAAGCATCTAAGCTCTCCAACCTAATAAACATATAAGTCTATCAGCTTATAAACACTTGGCTCACTAGCCTATAAACATAATTACAATTTAGGAGGGGCTCGACCTTGGGGTGTTACAGATTCCGTAAATGCTAGGAAAGATAACGGTTGGGAAGTTTTGTGGAAAGGTGGTTCCCTCATCCTCCTTGAATAAATGGATAGATGCTAATTGGGCGATTCTTCTAGGGTACCATCTCGAATTCCATACTCTAGGAAGAGGGTGGATATATTTCAAGTTCATAACTAAGAAAGACATGATGGAGATCTTCAGCGGAATGTGGGGTTGGGGCCCTTATGGTATGGCCTTAAAAGAGTGAGCTATGTCCTTTTATCCCACTAGAGATGCATTGGCGCCCTCTAAATTTTGGGCCATACTGCCCAATCTTCTGATGGTTTTTTGTGAGGAAGCGATAATGGAGTCAATTGGAAATAAAATAGGACATTTTGTGAGTTGCAAACTAGATTGGAAGCAAAATATAGATCGAAGGTGGGCTTGCCTCCAAATAGAGGTTGATTTAAGAGAATGGATTCACAATGAAATCGAGCTGGTTTGTGGTGGCTTCAC
>ML784991.1:37150-79385 GCA_009831015.1 Picea engelmannii
TATATATAGGAGACTAGGAGGTTTAATGGCCTAAAGCCGACATAAATAAAATAACATTACTAATCTAAATTACAACTAATGGCCTAAAGTCGACATAAATAAAATAACATTACTAATCTAATATGCCCCAATTAAGTGGTAATAAGCCAATATTAGGGCTTAACAAAATCCTCAAATGCTGAAGTCACGAAGTAATGAGATCCGTGGATTTGGAAATCCATTGGAAATCACTCTCAAGCGTTAGATCGAACCTAGTAAAGAGGTAGCACTAAGTACTTCGGCAAAGTCCCACTTTGGGAGAATAGAGGTGGTCTAAAGCCAAAACACCTGAATGCCAGAGTCGCAAAGTTAATTTGGGCCATTGAGAGTAGAGGAGTGCATCTCCACAGATCAACAGTTATCCGAAAGTCTGGTCATCCGACGATATCGAAGTGCAATCACAAGAGCGTGCAAGTTTCGTGAAGGCCGAAGTAGATCTCGATCGCCCATTGTAGAGTGCACGTGGACCATTGATCATAGTTCTCTGCATGTTTGGAGTTCGAAACTATGGAAGGAAGTATAGTTCAAGGTGAGAAAACCTCTGAACGCCGAAGTTATGAAGTGACGTGAACCGTTGATTTGGGAATTCTTCAGGACCTTCCCCGACCTTCAGATCTAGGTCATGGTTAGTCCAGCGCTAACCACTTCGGGAGTAAGGAGGAAGTCACATCATGGACCCCTGAACACCGAATTTATGAAGTAATGAAGGCCATAGATCCAGGGGTTACGTGGACACACCGTGACCGTAAGATCGAAGGACTTGGAAGGCGATCAATCTACGGTGACATGATATGCTGATGTCACCCAGGGTGATGTGGACCCATGTTTGACGTGCCACGTTTTCCCTGGATTCGTATGTTTCACAGACCCTATAGGCCCATTAACACATGACACATGTCACCCACTAAAGGGGCCACGTTTCATCTTTGCCCTACCGCGTATTACACTTGGCGCTCACTGCTTGGTCCATTTGGCGGGAGGAGCATGCAAGACCCACCTATGTTTGCCTTCACATCTAATACAACACCACCTGCAAGAATGGACCCTTCGAGAGTTTGGGACTCCAGGAGACTTGAGATGTTAGAAAGTATTCTCCAAAAGGGATGAAAGCCAGAGCTACATGGAAACATTTCGGAACTTCGAGAATTCGGGACTCTGGAGGACATGTGTGCATAAGAGAAAAGGGACGTTCAACGCCGAAGCACCGAACGACGAACTCCCCTACAACTTATGTGTCAAATGAAATCAAATCCCGTGGTTGGATTGGACGGTGGATGAACTTCCACCGTGGATGTAGGAGTTTGAGGATGGTATGAATGAGATGGATCCACGTGGCCCTCAACCAATGAACTATAAATACAATTTTGTTTTTTGATATATATATATATATATATATATATATATATATATATATATATATATATATATATATATAAGTACACTATAAATATTATATTCACCTCTCTTTATGAGTACACCGTAAATTTTCTTTTCGATTTTCTTAATTTTGGTTTTTAAACATATATGAATACACTATAAATATTATATTCACCTTTCTTTATGAGTACATCATAAATGTTCTATTCAATTTTTATTTTTATTTTTATGGATATCTATTTATGAATTAAAAATTTATACAAATATAATAAAGTTTTAATAAAAAATTTCAAGTTTGTAAGGATATAATAAAGTATTGACATATTTCTTTTGTTTGCTAGTGTGTTCGTTGCCTACATTAGCATGTGGTCTAACAAATTGTGATTTAGGGGCATCTAAGGCATCAAAATCATCATGGCTTGATTTTTTTGGGTGTCTCCTCCACTAGCTAGAGATGAGTACACTATAAATATTATATTCACCTCTCTTTATGAGTACATCATAAATGTTATATTCAATTTTCTTTATGGACATCTATTTATGAATTGAAAAATTGTACAAATATAATAATTTTTAATAAATAATTTCAAGTTTTGTAAGAATATAATAAAGTATTGACATATTTCTTTTGTTTGCTAGTGTGTTTGTTGCCTACATTAGCATGTGGTCTAAGAAATTGTTATTTAGGGGTGAGTAGCTAGATTTGACAAAAAAAATAATTGACATATATATGCAATAAGAATTTTTGTTTTGTTTTGTTTTGTTTTGTTTTAATGTGTGTTCCATATTCTTTTGCAATAATATTATTTTTATTATTCTAAAATGCTTTTGGTTTGGTGTGTGTTAATGAGAGTTAATGCTTCTCTTCTCCCTCAAGGAATGGTAGGTGCAACTAAAATATGGAAAAATAACATTTTGTTGATTAGAATGAATTATTAGAGGTCCATCTACAATTTCTTAGAATATGGTGTAAGAAGATAAACGTTGAAAATTGAATAAGCTTTTAGAATGTATAATTTTTATTCATGAAAAATTTGTATAAATAAAATAAAAATCACGTTCTTTCAACATTGGCATGTTACTTTTTCTCTAAAATATATTGCATATGTTCATATTAATATGTCAGTTTATATTTTTAAATGTTGATTATATATATTTTAAATTAATTAAGTCTATGAATCTTTGAAATAAATAGTTCCATTGTGTTTGAGGGTCTTAACATAATTGAGATCAATTTTTATTTTTGTTTTTATTTTTTAGTGTGTAGGTCTCCCTATGTACTACCATACAATGTTTTTCCAGATGGGCTAGGAAATAAGAATAGAATTACTATATATGTAGAAATAAAAATCAAGAAAATTATTTGTTTTCCTTAAAAAACATATATTTAAAATCTGCATACAAATATCTTAAAGTGTGTATAGTTTCTTCAACAATAATTATGTGGATCATATTTAAAATTGTGGTTGAAAATGGAGACAAGAAGAGACTTTAGAAAATGGATGTGTTTTTGTTTATGCATCCCTCACCACCATGTTTGTCATTCAAAGCTAAAACCGAAGCTTCCAACTATCATAAATTCCAAAGAAAAACTTCCAAAGAACACATATCTATCACATATATTCATAACTTTGCAATATTTCTATCAACATTAGCATCACACACTATTTTAGGACCTATGTTTCATAAGAAAAGGTTTAACATTAAAAATCATTTTTCTCTCCTAGGCATAATCCTATTATGCCCATACTCTTTATGCAAAACTGCCCAATGGTGCTCGTAATACCACTTGGAGGTCAAATACCCCATAGAGAGGGCATGCATTGTGATTGGAGGCCTTGTTCACAATGCTTGAGGCCTAGAAGGTTATTTTTCCTTTGTAAGGCCCTTGTTTTCCTTTTTTATTATAATCTAGGCCCCTAGACCCATCACTAATGCCAACAACCAATCAATGGCATCCATATCCCATATCCCACTTAGACGACTCATATGTTGGTACAAAGACTCATTTCAGGCTCTTAATCCTGAGAAGATTCAAAAATATCCCGAGGCACTTGTTTTCCTTTTCCAATGATGTTCATGGTCCTACAAGACATCCTCGGTGTGAAAAAGATCCTAATAACATCCATATCAAAGCTTGATTCCAAAAGCCACTTAGAGAGGGTTTGTTTTGTGGTTTCTTAGGTGTTGTTAATATAAATTGAGTCTGAGAAGTGACGTCCAACGACCTAAGGCCTAAGATTTTTCCTCCCCTAACCATGGTAGTAGAGCTATAAAATACTTCCACATATGGCTTAAGCCCCTTGTTTCCCCACTTGACCATATTTAGACCTTAAAGATCATTTCTAGTGCACAAAACATACTCATGGATTCCATATCCCACTTGGATGTTAAAGAACATCAACCATGCCCTAGGGAATATTTATGGTGTGGGCCCAAGATAGATTCTCATTCAGGGCATGTGTTGTGGTTTAATCATGGCACCTGTTTCCTTCAAGTAGGCTAAAGATACCATACAAGGGTCTCGTGTGGTCATTTGAGGATGTGCTCAACACTATAATCGTTGAATATTTGTGGTTAGTTGGTGTTGTTCATGGTGATTGAGCCTGAAAAACATTATTTAGGGAAAAACACCAATTATTCTCCTCTTGTGACCTTAGATAGACCTCTAGACACATTATTGGTGCACAACAACCCTAGTGTTGGTGTCCATAGTACCCTTGGAGGTTTTTGTTAATTAAGAGGTGTTAGATGTGGAGGTTTTAGGACTTGTCCGTGGAGCTTGAGATTTAGTAGTAAGGTTTAGGGCTAGAGGCTCTTGTTTCCATTTTTTATCCCCTTGAATATGTGGCATGTTACAAACCCATTTCTAGTGAAAAATTCCTACCCACGACACCCATATCTCATTCAAAGGCTTGTAAAGAACCCCTAAAAAGGACTCATGCTTTGGTATGAGAAATTGTTCAAGGATCTTAAGCCCTAGAAGATTCAACTATATCCCAAGGAATGTTTTTTCCTTCATCAATGATGTTCAAGGCCATACAACCCATCCTTGGTGTGAAACGACTCTTAATGGCATCCATATCCAACCTTGATGCTAAACACCCCCTGGAGAGGGTTTTTTTTATGGTTTTGTAAGTGTTATTCATGGTGATTGATCTTGAGAAGTGGCATCTAGGGCCTAAGGCATAATTTTTTTCAAACCCTGACCATAGCGATAGAACTTTAGAAGACCTTAATTTAGGGCTTAAGCCCCTTGTTTCCCCCCTTAAACATGTTTAGACCTTAAAGTCCATTTACAATACACAAAACCTACTCATGGATTTTGTATCCCACTTAGATGTTAAAGAATCCAAACCGTGGCACAGGGAATGATTCATGTTGTGGAATCGATATAGAGTCTCATTTGTGACATGTTTTGTGGTTTAATCATGGAACCCATGTCTGTAAGGCAGGCTAGAAAAACATACAAGGGGCTCGTGTGGTCATTTGGGGATGTGCTCAACAATATAGTTGTAGAAGCTTTATGGTTAGTAGGCATTGTTTATGGATATTGAGACTAAAGTGCATCATTTGGGGTGAAAGAGAAATTATTATCCTCCTGTGACATTGGATATTTCTCTAGACACATTCTTAGTGCACAACTAATCTAGTTTTTCCATCCATAACACCCTTCAATGAAATTGTTAACCAAGAGAGGTCATATGTGGAGGTTCAAAGACTCATCCATGGTAATTGAGAATAACATCATGGACTTGATACCCATTCATGATGACCAAGACCTGAAAGTGATGACCATATTGAACTTGGATGTCAAGGACTCCCTAAAGAGGGATCATGTTGTGGTTTCTTGGTGTTGTTCATAGTGCTTGAGACTGAGAAGGTTCAACATGTATTAAGGCCACTATTGTTGATGATTGCAACTTCATGAGACATTCTCCATATCGTAGTCCTATGGACTGAGTTGAGTTGATATGAGAGAACACCTATGTGATAGGTGAGTCGTACTCCTTTGGATTGAGTTGAGTTAACCTGTGTTGGTCTCTTGTCGTGCTCCTCTGGACTGAGTTGAGATGACTTGAGATAGTCTCCTTTTATACTCCTATGGACTTAGTTGAGTCGATTTGAGATGTCTCTCCAATTCGTACTCCTATGGATTTAGTTGAGTTGATTTGTTTGACAGTGACGTCCCTTGTGGTTGAGCACATGTGTACTTGTCCCTAGTGGCAGAGCACTAGAGGAGGTGTGTGAGACCTCTTTCTATATTGTCAAAGAGTAAGACTATTGTAAAACCCTAATTTGTATTGTGAAGGGTACAAGTCGTCCCTACTGTGTAAAGACAATTAATATTATGAAAAATACTAATTGTATTATTGAGTTGTACAAGTCGGCCCTATTGTGCCAATAGACATGTCTATTTGTTGAGTTATGTCATGTATATATTAGAGAGATAGATCCCCACTGTGGATCATTCATCTCACTCACTCAACGCATTACTTGGAGAGCTGAAATTTGGTTTACACTTCTCTTGCACTATCTTTCTTGGTCATAGACCACCCTATTGTGTGCACTAGGGTTTTGTCTTGAGGGCCACCTTTGTTGGCACTGATAATTTTTGGTGGAGAGGGTTTCTTCTCTTGGAAATATAACAAAGGGTTGCTGGGTATTTCCCTTGTTTAAGAAGGGTTTTCTGAGGATAACTTCTTGTGTCTTGTGCATGGTTATTCTTCTTGTGATCTTGGTTTACTGCAGATATTGTATTGATGCATTGTTTATGGTTCAAGTTCATGCTAAATTGAAAAGAAACTACATGTTCTTGAGTCACCATTAAAATTCAACATGGTATTAGAGAAGCACACTTGAAGAAGACTTTTGCACAAGCATTGACCTCCTCCACTAGGCTAGCTTTACTTTCCAGAAAATCGCCCTCCTTCTTCTGTAGATCGCTCTCTTATTTCTACAGTCAACAATTAGGGTTTCTGCAAGTCGTTGGGGTATTTTTGCATCTTGTTGGGGTTATTTTGACTCTTTGGGGCTTCTTTTTCGTAGTCATAAGTCCAACAAACCTCCTAGAGACTTCCTCTTGAAAAACATTAGGTTTTCTGCAACTAGGGTTTCAGGCCTAGCCTTTAGGGTTTCTTAAGAATCTACAAGCCATGAGGAATAGAACTTTGGTGGAATATAGGCTTGATGGATCAAGAAAATTCAATGCTTGGAAGTCAATATTACACATCACTCTAGAAGAGAGTGACCTATTGAATTTGTTAGAAGGAACTCTACCAGCAATAACAACCAATGAAGACAAGGCCAAATGGAAGATAGATGATGTCAAAGCTAGGAAGACAATCATATACCTAGTAAGAGATCATATACTACCTCACATTTATACCTTGAAGACAACTTATCTATTGTATGATGCATTGAAGAAAATGTTTGAGAGAAACAACACTAACATAGCTCTTAAATTGAAACACCAACTTCAAAATCTCAAGATGATGGAAGATGACACCAATGTTACCTTCTTCATGAATATTTCAGAGATCATAGATCAATTAGGTGCCATTGGAGAAAACATAATAGACAGAGAGCTTTTCATAATTATTCTCAATGCTCTTCCAAGCCATTGGGAACCATTCATTCAAAGTATCAGTGGAAGAGAAGATTTACCTCAGTTTGATCGTCTATGGGCAGACTACACTCAGGAGGAAACCAGACTTATAGCCAGAGGTGTGAAAGACTCCCATCATGATGACAATCAAGCCCTTACTTCTCATGCAAGTAAAGGAAAAAGAAGAAGAAGAGGTTTCAACAAAGCATTCAGTGACAAGAAAAATTCAGCATCTCTAGGTCATGAACAAAGAAAAGAAAGATCAAACATCCAATGTTTAAGATGTGACAAGTATGGACACATTGCGAGAAATTGTCCTACCAGGAAGAAAGGAAGACAACATGCCTCCACTGCCGATGTTGATTCAGAACCACCTCAGAGGGTTGAAGGCGTAAAGGATGAGGCATTCTTATTCATTTCAACACTCTCAGGTATGGTTCCTACTAATAGTGATATTTGGTTGATTTATAGTGGTGCTTCCAGACACATGACTGGATATAGAGAAAATATTAAAGATATTGTAGAGAAAGAGTCTCATCTGCATGTTGTACTTGGTGATAATGACAGATATACTATGAAGGGAGTTGGATATTCTTCCTTCCAACTAGATTCTAACATACCACTTCAATTAAGCGAGGTAATATATGTACTTGGGATGAAAAGGAACCCATTGAGCACTCAACACACCCTAAAATCCTTATGAAATTTTGTCACTTTTTGGGTACCACTTGTTTTCTTCATTTGTCTGACTTGATTTCATTTTGGGAAATGGTTTATCTTTTCTTCTTTTCATGACTCTTATCACCTAGCCTAGTTTGTTTGAACTTGTGAAACCCCATGTCTAAAGGAACTTAACACCCGAATTAAGAATCGACAGCTAAACACTGCACCTAACGCGCTCAAATTTGGCTTTGGAAAGAATTCAAGTGAGTAAAGGAACCACAAAAAAAAAACAATCATTGAGCATCGATCCTCATCAAAGTCAGTAGAAGGAGGTTTTGGTTTACATAAGTTGTTCACATAAAGGTTCGAGAGATAGCCAATCCCCTTCGGCATCGGGGAGATACAAGAAAGACATGCGTTAACAAAGGATGTAAAGATATCGTCGATAACCGATGCCCGATGCGCCTTATCGGGATTGGGGAAAATCTAGAAATATCACAACAAACATTTTGAACGCGATAAATTTATCTCCAATCACCGATCCCCGATGCATTTTCGACATCGATACTTTTTCGAGGGAACCAATCCAAGAGCACTTGGGTAGGTTTATTGTCGATCAACGATCCTTGACACTTTCGGGCGTCGACAAGTTAGGTTTGGGTTTTAGAAATGTATGGCTTAAAGAAAGTTCCAACTCCAACTGACACAATCGAATGAAGCCACTAGTCTCAAATTCCATGTGTCTTTACCACGTAAGAGGATCGTACTGTATAGTTTTATCCTGAGTCATTTTTGGTCCCCTAGGTCCTAGTCATGTCTCCTAGTCATCTTTTCCTCGTCAGCTCTGTACGACAATATCAATTGACGTCAAATATTTTGCAGGAGGATATCAACGAAAATGTTCATAGCACAATCCCGACCCCTGATCCACCAACTGAAAGAGCGACATGATGGGATGTTTGTAGTGTTAGATACGATCGAATTTTGGACATTTGAGGAACTAATTAATGCCCAATCCCACATTAGTTGCTTCCTCGCACATCAATTACAAAACAACATTTTGAAATTGATGATAGACCACATTACCACCCGCGCCTCTGTTGTCAACCCATGATGAATTTAAGTTTAAAAATATCTGAAGATCTGGCGACAGATTTGATGAAATTACACTCATAACCTGAATTGAATGGCTAATGCGACAAGGTAAGTTCATACCTGTTTAAATATCTAGAATGGTTTTGAAAAAATTCATTCTGTGCATAAGTTGAATTCCATAGCATTTGAAGGAGCAAAGCGAGCGTCGCAAGACTGCACTAACTCTTTGATTATCTAAACCAGGTTTAACAAGCTTCAGAGGTATGTATCCAAGTCTGCCAATTCGTTGGTTATAATTTATGTATGCACACCTGATTTTATTGCATAATATCTAAACTATGGTATAGTCGTAGGTAAGATGCCACCGAGAAATCCAACCACCAACTGCTCGCCTAGAGAACCATAGATGAAAGAAGTTGAGATAGGCGAAGGTTCTTCTCCAGGGATTGCGAAGCAGTTTGAGTATGCTCCTAGGGAAGAGCCTTTCATCAAAACATCAACGAGGAAAAATTTTTTCTAGCCTCCGACCTTTGGTGATACAAAGGAAAGAACCGGATCCAAAGAAACGCTCCCACAGTGGGGGGATCTCTTCAATAGAATTAGCCGAGAAGAATACACAGAGTATATCCCACATAATGACCTAGATGTAAGGGCACTCGATGACCAAGCGTTCCCCAACATTCAACGGTCATATTTACACATGGTGGCAAGAAGAACCCTCGTTTTTCCCTGCATAGAGGTTCTGAAATGGCTCATCGACTATATAGACAGGCATACGTGCTTGATCAATGATGAGAATGGCGGATGCATCAGATTTTTCATCCTGACAGAAGTCCAGAAATACTACAAGATCAGGGACCCAGAGGAGCGACTCAACACGGACTTCGTGGTGAAGTTATATGAATTCCATGACACCAGCTGGTTGATGGATTCATGGTGGAGGGAAGACAAGAAGTTCACTAATCGGAGCAATGGATGGTACCGAACAATTAACTTGAGGGAGCCATACATCTATTTGATGGTTCTCATCTGCCGGCTATATGGAGAAAAGAATTTCTCCAATTTTTCGGAAGCATGGATGCCTTTGGCGTACACAGTGACAATCGTTGGGGGCAGCTGCAAGTGGGGAGTGATAATCTCAAAACAGTTGAGCACCTGTATACAACAGGCTCCGTTGTTGAAGGAAAGAGAGGCACCAACTTTCTACATGGCCTCGTACCTGCTCAATGCCAAGTGCACAAGGAACATCTTTGTCGGCATGAATCTAATCTGGCATGTTGCAAAACTCCCAGTTCACGTCTACTTCAACATACTATGGGAAAATAGGTACAAGAAATCTTACGCACTCATCTGCGATGAATTCATCGCCCACATTTATTTTATTATTTTTAAGAAGGAATTCCCAAGACTATCGACGACAACCAAGAAAATGATAGCCAAGGTAGGCCATTGGTACTTGGACGAGTGCTCAACCTATGTCGGGGTGTTTGGGGCCACCGGAGCACCACATCTCCTACTCGCTCATGACTAAGACTGGCTTGTTGTGGGAGAAATCTATTATCAGACCATCCTACAGGGCTATAATGACACATTGGTCAAAGACAAGAAACATGCTTTCATACCCTACGGTCAACATGTGGGGTTCTATCTGGTAAAGTATACTTCTCAAGCCAAACAAGAAGGGATGAGACAACTCGAATTTAGGTTCACGACAGGTCGATTCCGCATGCACAAACCTAAAGGCCTGGTCCTCCAACATGCTTCATAGGTGTCATCTTGTTGGCCATACACCCATGATAAGTTTGAGGACAAAATATTCACAGAGTGCACCCAGGATTGGGACGAGGTGGTGCAGAGGATGGCCAACCCAAACATGACCAGGTTCAAGGACATGAGCATGGATGAACAGGTGGAAACAATAGAGTAGTCAACTCAAGAGGCCCTCAAAGCCAGTGAATAAATCAGAGCGGTAGAGACAACATAGGCACAGAGAAGGGGATTGTTCTTAACACGAGAGGCACAAACAAGGGGATTGCTTTTGATGGAAGAGGCACATAGAGTCATTGATCAGTTGAAGAATGACCCAGATCTCGTAGAGATGACGAGGGTTCCCACTGACAACCCAATCACAAGCAGAGGAGAGCCAAGTGGCTCAGATCCGATACAACTTGAAGGAATCATCGAGCCAGAAAATCCTGAAATTCCACCACCACAAATCGGATCACCAGGGGGAATTTCAACTCAGCCTGAGATATCAAGGACACCAGGTAGAAGTAGTGTACCAAAACCCTTTCATGCTTTAATAACTATCTATGATGATGAGGAGAGTTCAAAGGTTTCCCCGGTGACTCTGGTGCAGATTACAGAGGAAAAGGAACCCAAGAAAGCATCTTCCCTAGCTCTCGATGCTCCAATTCAAAGCCTTCCACAGAGCGACCAGGAGGTCGAAAGTGTCTTAGACACTAAGCTACTCGATACACCAAGAACCTCAATGGACAAATCGAGGGATGAGTTAGGATCGGGTGAAAAAGAAGGAGAAATTCCACAATAGGAAATCAACATCTCAACAACTGATTACCAAGTGAGTACCGAACCTGCCCCTAATTCCTCGATTTTGACCAGTACCTTACCATCCGATGAGAAACAACTAGATGCCAAACCATCGGGACATACATAATAGGTTCAGGAACCCAGTATTGAACATATATACACCTTCGAGAGCCTGGGAAACACTCTCACTTGGGGAGAACAACAAATTCCTGAACCTATTGATGAGGTCATTGATATACAAGAAATCTCCTATGAACGAAAGAGGAAAGTCATCGTGAAGAGAACCACCAAGAAAATGAGGCTTACTTTGGATAGTTCCATCCTCATCACCACAGAGGAGAAATTGATCAGCACAGAACATGCCAAGACGTCTGAGCTTGTTGACGCAGGGATGACAATCACAGATGCCACCTTGGATAGAGAAATGAAATATGAAGAGGAACTGACCGCTTCACTAAAGGAGTTGGAGAATCTGCGCCATTTGGTGAAATACTATCAGGACTCCACACATGCCACGATATTTTTTAAAGCGAATTCCAAGACACCTACAACAAATTCACAAGTGAACAACACCTTTTTACTACAGGGATAACCGACTTCCAAGAAGACACCCTTATGGCACTAGCATCGTGCAAAGACCTAGAAAGATGGTATGAGAAGGCCCACCAAGTGGTGGAAATAATTGATTACATCAACGCGTTTCAAAAGGGCCGAGACGCCAAAGAACACGACATTCGTGTGCTAAGGGACAACAATATCGATCGTATAAGGAAGTCGATCGAATACTAGGTATGCGAAGAGGAGAGTGATCCACTTAAGTGACACCATTTGATGACTCTTAGAAGACAAAGAGATGAAAGCGCCATGTGGTGATGTTTTGTTTTACTTAGCTGTACTTTTGATAGTTATTTTTAGTTAATAATAGGTTATAAATAAGAGCATCGACCTTTTAGAAAGGGTCGATGGTTTTTGCAAAGACCCTCATTTTTTGGATTTGTAAAGAACTACTTCTAAACTACCTTAATTGAGAAGTCATGTTTAGGACCGGAGATAAACTTATGTTTTCATCAAAGGCGTGTGTGATTGTATCTAAGGAGGAATTACTTTCGACTTTGTCTCATGAATGGATGCTGTAATGAGTAAGAGTTTCTGAATATGTTGATAAGTTATCTGATTCAATATTTTTATAATTCTTGTCTCTAATGATGTAAAACAAATCGTTGTGTTAATGCGTGATTAGTGATTAGAGCTAAGGAAACTGCTTTTCTTGCTATCATTTTATTCCATGTATGTTCTCTTCTGATAATTGTATCTCAGCCAATAATTGAAATACCATCAAGTTGATGTATTAGTACTAGGCTTATCGTAGGTGTGAGAATCGTTGTCTGCATGCTTGAGAATGAGGGTTATCTCGAGCTCACCCTTCTTTAGTAGTTAAGATTCCCCCTTGTTACCCAGCTGGTTTATACCAACATCTATCTTTTTATCAGACCCATCTAATAAGAGAAAATACAAAAAGAGAATCTTCAAACTAAAGAAGGAGTTTTCACAAGAAAATATCCTGTAAATCACTACGTAAAGCCCATCAATTAATTGGATGGATCGCAAGATCTGAAGAACCATTCCACTATTAAATGTTGCCGAGTCTAATTGGGCCTCGGTGGTGAGTTTAGTTCCTACTGTTGAGTTAAAGGGATTTAGTACCCCTCAACAGAATTGGCGCTAGAAGGAGGGCCCGATGAATGAATGGCTAACAATATTTTTGATATAATATTTCACACAGCATGTAGATTCAAAACAACCCACATGCATGGCTAGTCATTTTCAAGACATGCCACATACACTGAGTACTCCTGAAACAAGTAACTCACCCCAGCAACAAGAATAACATTTATTCCCTGAAATACCTTATGCTCTTCCCCATGAGAAGTTGAACCAGTTCAAAAGAATCACAAGATCTTACGCCCGAAAAATTGGAGCACTACACTTAGCTCTATTACTCCCTCGTAGAAAACAAGTAAGAAGACCAGTGGTCGACACCCCCATTTTTTTCCACACAGTAGAAGACCTAATATATTTCACCCTCACCGAGATCGAACATCCCCTCAACCTGATCCCCGAAACACCAACTGGTAACTTCTCTGAGCCTGACGATTTTTTTGATGAGGAAGGGTGTAACTCGAAACGCTCAGTTTCAGAGTTGGACAACATGGAAGATAACAATGATCATAATGATGAAAGGGGAAACCCACCTCAAAACAATCAACCTTGATTGTCCAGATATGCTCTGGCCATCCCCGGACGAGTACATAACCTCCTCTGACATCCAGAAAATTTACTCCCTAAATTTGACCATGAAACCTCAGGATTGCCTGAAGACCATATCAAAAAATTCATACTAGCTATTAGATTGATGAATGTCCAACATGAAGACGTAGTATGCAGTATTTTCCCCTATACTTTTGAGAATTCACCCTCCACGTGGTATTTTAACTTGCCTGTAGCGTCCATAACTAGTTGGATGAAGTTTCAAAAGGATTTTTTAGATAAATTTACAGAAGAAATCACTACAGGAGCTTTGATGGCTGAGTTGTTCGCCGCCACCATGAGTTCAAAGGAGAAGGTTAAAGACTTCAACCAACGATTCACCACTATCCTAAAAGACTTCAACCAATGATTCACCAAGACTTCAATCAACGATTCACCACTATCCTAGAAGACTTCAACCAATGATTCACCAAGACTTCAACCAACGATTCACCAATTTCAACCTGAAGCTAAACCCACTCAGGAGTTTCAAATCGAAGTGTACGTTAATTCTCTCCCTACTTCCATTTCCATGTTTGTGAAGAGGGTTGCCAAAACAACCTTAGCTGAGAAATTTGAGGAAGCCAAAACAATAGAATTCCAAATAAAGGGATGTAAAGAGGGCCAGGTCTCATTAGTTAAGAAGGAATTTCAACCTCCAGAATTCCAAATGAAGGGATGTAAAGAGGGCTAGGTCTCATTAGTTAAGAAGGAAGTTCAACCTCCACCTAGGAGAGGACTCTTGTTGACCAGGCCCCTGAGGAAGCAAACAGAACAAGGTCCTGAAAAGGGAAGTGGAGACATAGAATACCTACAACGAATGGTAAATAAGTTGTCAAACAAAATCATAGACATGAAAATAAGTGTAGGGGAAGGAAACCAAGGCTATAGGACCTATAAACCCCATTTTAAAAGAAATCCATCGTTCACAGCCATTGAACCTCCACCGACCAACTTAAACATCGACCTGGGCAATGTAGCATCCAACTCTTTCTGTACCTATCACTAGGAGAAACATTCTGAAAGAGACTGTCCATAATGGGTGCATGCCATGAATTTTATGGCCAATCATTTCCTAGATGAAGTTTCCTTTACCGAACAATCAAGTGGCTCAGCGATGAATATTGTTGATTAGAAATAAGTTGACCCACCAAAAGAAACAACCTTGCTGTTATGGGACCTTGACCCACCAATGCCTTTCGATGATCTATTTGAGGTTCAAGAACCCATCACAGAGGTCTTAGTTTTGCAAACGCAAAGTAGGGGTTAGCCGGTCTCAAACGAACTTACCATTGCCCATTCTTTGAGAGGAAAAAAAATGTCTGATCACCCAAAATAATCTGTTGTCTCCCAAAAAAATCCTATAAACATCCATACATGAGAATTTCCCAAGCTAGACTACAACATAATAGAAGATTTGAATAAATTGAAGGCAAATATATCAGTCATGGGCATGTGTAGAATCCCCCAGAAAAAGGACTTTCTATAAAAAGCTTTGAATTCAGTAGAAAATCCTATAACATGCATTGACCAAGGAGAAAATTCATCCCTCACAGATCTAAGAAATAAGCCAACTGTAAATGCTTGCTCTGAAGATAAAAAGGGAAAGCCTTTTGTCCCACTAATCGTCTTGACATTTGAATTCTTCAACAAAAACCTCCATAATTGTTTGGTTGACTCAGGAGCATCCTCTAATGTTATGCCATTATCTATCTGCAAGAAATTAAACACAGTCCCTCTCAAGAGCGATAAACATGTGATACAATTAGATAGAACCCAGGTGAATGTGATGGGAGAACTCAAGGATGTCATGATCAGAATGGAAACACACCCAAAATTTGTTCAAGTAATTGACATCATTCTAGTAGATATCCTAGAAGCTTATGGATTTCTACTTAGTCGAGACTGATCCGAGAATTTGAACGGATACTTTATTACATACAGGGCTCACCTTTGGTTTCCATTAAAGGGACATGTAAACATGATTAGGATCGATAAGGAAAGGTATCTAAAACATACTGTCACCGACCTAGAAGCCCTCAACGAGCCCTCTTCGACAGATTTCCCTGTGCTAGGAAACTATTCCTGCGACTCCGTTTTCGTTAATTTCTCACCTCTCTCATCTGATGTTCCTCTTACTCAAAACTATGAAATGAATTTTCAAGAACATTTATTGATGGTGGCAGAAGAAATCCTCTTCTATTAAGAATCTCTGTTAAAAACCACGGAGCAGACAGGAGGAAAGGAGGAAAGTGGTAGGCAAAAAGAAACTGATGGTTTTCGCTCACAAGTTTGGACCTTGTACTTTGATGGGTCTAAGTCGCAAGAGGGATTAGGGGTGGGGTGTATCCTCATTGATCCTAAAGGTAAAAAAAATTTCATGTCTTGTAGATTAGAATTTGAATGCACAAACAACACCACCGAGTATGAAGCTCTAGTACAAGGGCTAAAGAAAGCCATGGAATTAAATGTTAAAGAACTAAAGGTTTTCAGAGACTCTGAAATCATCGTTAGACAAGTAAGGAACACTATACACTACAACTCTCCCCTCCTGAGGAATTATTAACAGGAAGTGCACATACTGATAGAACATTTTGAAGCCTTCAACATTACAATGATCCTCAAAACAAAGAAAACTCTTGTTGATTCCTTGGCCACTGTTGCCTCAAGGCTATCCCCTTTAGAAGACAATGAAGCCTCCCGGTTCACAGTGGAACTACTCTAAAAACCGTCGGTACCCAACAATATTTCTAATTGGAAGGTCTTTGAAGGAGATGAACATATCATAAAATTTTTAACCAATCAGAATAATTTTAAGGATCTAGCTATTGATGATGAAATATTTTGGGAGAAACTAATAGAAACCGATCCCCATATACAAAGAGTTGAAACAAATCAATTGACTGACAAACCAAGGTTTTACACGATACCGAAAGGGGTATCCAATTGAGATAGCTATTTTTACTTAAGGGAAAGATTTAAGGGATCAACGAACACAAAGACAGGGAGTTCTTGTCCCATGTACGAGACTATAAACCTGGGAACCCTGGAAAACCCTAAGAACATAAATATCGGCGAGACAATATCTAAAGAAGAAAGGAAGGCCTATCTCAAACGTTTCAGAGAATATCAAGATGTTTTCACATGATCCTACCAAGATTTGAAAACGTATGATACTTGTATCATTCAACACACAATATCATTAAAGACCGGAGTAAAACCCTTCAAACAGAAGCTCCGGAAGTACCACCCATCTCTGAAACCCCTCATGTGTCAGGAGTTAAAAAAATTACTAGATGCTAAAATTATCTTTCAAGTTAGACACCTTGTTTGGGTAGCAAATTTGGTTCCGGTCAGAAAAAAGTCTGGGGAGATTTGCCGGTGTGTGGATTTTCAAAACCTCAACAGAGCATCCAAAAAATACAACTACCCAGTTCCACCGATGGAACAAATATTGTAGACCGTGTCTGCTTCGGAGATTTTCTCCTTGTTAGACAATTTTTGAGGATACAACCAAGTTCTAGTTTCAGAAGAAGACCGGTTGAAAACTACCGTCCGGACTAAGTGGGGAACCTTTGCTTAGAAATGCATGCCCTTTTGGTTAATAAATGCAGGGGAAACCTTCCAAAGGGCCATGGACGTAGCATTTTAGGGACTAATAAAAAAATGTGTAGTAGTTTATTTTGACGACGTGACTGTGTATTCAAAGAATAGAGAAGATCACATCCAACACTTAAACCATATTTTCGAAAGGTGTAGGAAATATGGTATATCCTTAAACCCCAAGAAAACTATATTTGGTGTTGGGGAAGGGAAACTACTAGGTCATATTATATCTCAAACAGGAATTCACATAGACCCAGAACAAATTAGGGCTATATCTCATCTTCCATTACCCCACAAAAAAGACTATGCAATCCTTCTTTGGGAAAATCAATTTTGTGAGAAAATTCACCCTTGATTTCGCTGAAACTATCAAACCCTTAAAAAATATGATCCTCAAAGATGCTAAATTTAAGTGGGATGATGAACGAAAAAGTGCTTTCAACAATATTAAGACTGCAATATCTCAAGCTCCAGTGTTGCGAAGTCCCGACTTTAGCAAATATTTCTTCCTCTACACTTTTTCCTCCGACCAATCGTTAGCTACAGTATTGACTCAGAAGGATGATGACAACAATGAGGCCCCGGTCTCATTTATGAGCACTAATCTCCAAGGGGTCGAACTAAATTACCCTGCTATAGACAAGCAAGCTTATGCAGGGTACAAGGCAGTGAAACACTTCAGATCTTACATCCTAAAGAACCACACCAAATTCATTGTGCCTCATCCCACAGTCTGATCCCTATTCACTCAGCAAGATATGAGGGAAAGAAGAGGGAATTGGATGAAAGTGGTCCAAGAATTCTATCTCGATATAAAACCTGCCAAACTGTATAAGGGACAAGGATTATGTAAACTGGTAGTTGAAGCCCAGGACCAAGTAAATGAAGACCCTGGGTGGGAGAATGAATTGGCATTATGGTATAGTGAAGATTCATACGTATCCCCAGGGTAGGAGTCTTGGTATGGGAAATTATCTTATCTCCTGCACCATGGGACTTTCTGAGAAAACCTAAACCTTGAGGAAAGGAGAGCTCTCAGACTAAAATCGGTACAATATCGTCTCATAAATTTGGTGCTCTTCTGCATTAATTATGATGGAGTACTTTTAAGATGTCTCGAATGATAAGACGCAGACAAATTTTTGAAGGAGCTCCATGATGGCCCTGTAGGAGGACACTTTGTAGGGAATACCACCACTCATAATATACTGAGAGCTTAATACTATTGGCCTACTCTATTTAAAGACACCCGCACACACGCTAGAAACTGTAAAACTTATCAAATGAGCACGGGGAGGGAAAAGAGAGCATCTGTCCCACTCCAACCTGTATCCGTCTCCAGACCATTTGAGCAATGGGGGTTAGACGTCATAGGAGAAATTACACCAAGTTATTCAAAGAAACATAGATACATATTGACTTCCACAGACTATTTCACGAAATGGGTAGAGGTCATCCCTCTGACTCATATAAACAAAAGGATGGTAATCCAATTCATAGAAAAACAATTGATCACAAGGTTCAGTATGTCTTCCGTTCTTGTTTTTTATAATGCCTCTTATTTTTCTTCCACCCTGTTAATAGAGTTTTCTCTAGACAAAGGAATTAAAACTAGATACTCTACAAACTACTATCCACAGGGGAGCGAAGTGGCAGAATCAACCAATAAGAACCTAGTGAGGATATTAAAGAAAACATTTGCAGACAATCAGAGGAATTGGCATAATTCACTGCATAACGCCTTATGGGCCGATAGGGTAACACCCAAGGAAGATATAGGGAATTCCCCATACTTTATGGTATACAGAAAAGAAGCTATTCTCTCGAATGGGCTATATCTTCCATCTCTTCAGCTTGCTCAGGGTTCTAGAGGAGAGCCCTCATCATGATTCAACATAGAATTGATACCCTCCTCATGCTTGAAGAAGAAAGAGAGAAAGAAAAATCTAAATTCGTTGCTCATCAACAGATAGTCAAAATATGGTTTGACAAACACAAGGCTAAAGGGAATAATTTTGAAGTAGGAGACTTAGTTTTGAAATGGGAAAGGGCAAATGAAACAAAGGGAAAACATTCGAAGTTTCATAATCTATGTCTCAGACCTTTTTAGATAGCCGAGAAACTTGGGATAGGCACATATCGGTTGAAAAATATGAGGGGGAAACCTGACTCCCTCGGAGTGAATGGCCAAGCCCTAAAACAATATTTCTGTTAAGAAAAACAAAATGTGTGTGTTTTCATGATATTTTGTTTTTAAGTAGGTTGATTGCAGAGTCCTTCATTTTTATTTTCTTGTTATATTATTTTTGCACTTTGCAGTTTGTGTTCCACAAGGCATTGGTTGAACTTAGTTCATGCGGTATGAGGAACTCTGTCTATAACTCATTCTTACATACAACACAAGAAGCGTTGGTAGAATTGCAGTTGTTTTGAAGGAGTTCTGTATCTAAATTGTGCAAATAAATAACCATGGAAAAGTGATGAAGTGTCCGCCTGGTGGTCTGGTAAAACCTAAAGGGAAAGATGGTAAGATGGAAAGGACCACATGTACCTCAAGACAAAGGTAGAAAAAATTCACCTTAACCATCTCATTTTGCAAATAACAGACGTCCTCCTCTCCCACTTGCTCAGGGCATTCTGCCGAAATAAAATCAATTATATCAAATGAGTGAAAAGTAGGAGAGGGTATGCAGATAAATCCGCCGGGGTTATGGAGGCTTGCTGGTAGTAGAGTAAGGTCTGTGACGTCGGGGTGACTCCGCCGGGGCTATGGACACTCACTGGCAGCAGAGAAATACTGTAGCAAGTGAATGATGATAACTAAAATGCGTGGTGCCAGTGAATGCTTTACTCGACTCTTGTCAAAATAGGGCATGGGTCATGGTCAAAGGAAACAAAGGTGGAATAAAGGTTGAAACCCCACAGGAAGGCCCAGATTCACCAACTGGGGAATTTCAAACGCAATGACAGAAGAGGCTTTGATAAAAAAATAGTTAAGTTCCTAACCAACTTCTGCATCAGCTAAGCCTGGGAAAGGAACAAAGATTATGCTTTCGCCTAGTAAGTCGCCATTTATTGAGCACTCAACACATCCTAAAACCCTTATCAATTTTTGTCACTTTTTGGGTACCACTTGTTTTCTTCATTTGTCTGACTCGATTTCATTTTGGGAAATGGTTTATCTTTTCTTTTTTTCATGTCTCTTATCAGCTAGTCTGGATTTTTTGAACCTGTGAAACCTCATGTCTAAAGGGCCTTAACACCCGAATTAAGAATTGATAGCTAAACACTACACCTAACATGCTCAAATTCGACGTCGAAAAGAATTCAAGTGAGTAAAGGAACCCCACAAAAAAAACAGTCACTGAGCGTTGATCCTCATCGGCGTTGGCAGAAGGCAGTTTTGGTTTACATAAGTTGTTCGCGTAAAGGTTTGAGAGATAGCCGATCCCCTTCAACATCGGGGAGAAATGAGAAATATATACGTTAACAAAGGACGTAAAGATATCGTCGATAACCGATGCACCTTGTCGGGATCGATGGAAATATAGAAAGATCACAACAATCATTTCGACCTCAATAACGTTATCTCCAATCACCGATCACCGATGCATTTTCGGCATCGAGACTTTTTCGAGGGAGCCAATCCGAGAGCACTTGGGTAGGTTTCTCGCCGATTGTCGATCCTTGACACTTTCAATCGCCGACAAGTTAGGTTTGGGTTTTAGAAACGTATGGTTTAAAGAAAGTCTTGACTCCAACTGACACGAGCCAATGAAGCCACTAGTCTCAAATGCCACATGTCTTTACCACGCAAGAGGATCGAATAGTCTAGTTTTATCCTGAGTCAGTTTTGGTCCCCTAGGTCCTAGTCACGCCTCCTAGTTAGATTTTCCACGTCGGCTTTGTATGACAAGATCGATCAGCATCAAAGCTTTTGCAGGAGGATATCAACGAAAATTTTTATAGCACAATCCCGACCCTCGATCCAACAACCGAAAGAGCGGCACGATGGGACGTTTGCAGTGTTAGATATGATCAGATTTTGGACATTTAAGGAACTAATTAATGCCTGATCCTGCATTAGTTTCTTCCTCTATAAAACAACATTTTGAAATCGCCGATAGACCACATTACCACCTACTCCTCTGCCGTCAACCCACGATGAATTTAAGTTTAAACATCTTCGAATATCTGGCGGCAAATTTGATGAAATTACACTCATAACCCGAATTGGATGGCTGATGTGACAAGGTAAGTTCATCCCTATTTAAATCTCTAGAATGGTTTTGAACAAATTCATTCTGCATGTAAATTGAATTCCATAGCATTCGAAGGAGCAAATAGAGCATCGCAAGATTGCACTGACTCTTCGATTATCTAAACTAGGTTTAACAAGCTTCATAGGTATGTATCCAAGTCTATCAATTCGTTGGTTATAATTTATGTATGTGCACCTGATTTTCTTGCATAATCTCTAAACTATGGTATAGTTGAAGGTAAGATGTCACCGAGAAATCCAACCACTAGACTCTCGCCTAGAGCACCAAATCTAAAAGAAGTTGAAATAGGCAAAGGTTCTTCTCTAGGGATTGCGAAGAAGTTGTTGTATGCTCGTAGGGTAGAGCCTATCATCAAAACAACAATGAAGAAATATTTTGTCTAGCCTCCAGCCTTTGGTGATATAGAGGCTAGCACCGGATCCAAGGCATCGCTCCCACAATGGGGGGATCTCTTCAATAGAATTAGCCGAGAAGAATACCTGGAGTATATCCCACACAGCGACCCAGACGTAAGGGCACTTGATGACCAGGTGTTCCCCGATATTTGACGATAATATTTACACATGGTGGCAAGTAGAACCCCCATTTTCCATGCATAGAGGTTCTGAAATGGCTCATCGACCATATAGACAGGCATAAGTTCTTGATCAACGATGAGAATGGCAGTTGTGTCAGATTTTTCCTCCCGATAGAAGTCCAGAAATACTACAAGCTTAGGGACCCAGAGGAACAACTCAACATGGACTTCATGGTGAAGTTATATGAATTCCATGACACCATCCGGTTGATGGATTCATGGTGGAGGGAAGACAAGAAGTTCCTAATCAGAGCAATGGATGGTACAAAACAATCAACCTAAGGGAACCATACATATATTTGATGGCTCTCATCTGTCGGCTCTATGGAGAAAAGGATTGCTCCAAGTTTTCAAAAGCATGGATGCCTTTGGCATACACAGTGGTGATCGCCAGGAGCAAATTCAACTGGGGAGAGATAATATCAAAACATTTGAGCACCTGTATACAACAAGCTTAGTTGTTGAAGGAAGGAAAGGCACCTACTTTCTCCATGTCCTCGTACCTTCTCAATGTCATGTGCACAAGGAACGTCTTTGTTGACAGGAACTATGATGGCATGTTGCAGAACTCCCAGTTCACGTCATACTTTGACCACTTGACGATCTATGATCATTGACACTCTAACCACTTGATGTATCAATGTCACTAAGTATTTCATGCGTCGATGACATCATTATGGTGTCATGGTAGTGTCAGATTTAAATATCATTATGGTGTCATGGTAGTGTCAGATTTAAATATCATTATGGTGTCATGGTAGTGTCATATTTAAATATGCATGCATTGATGATATGGGAGTGTTTCCAAACTCAAAGATGACTCACAAACCCACTCTATATATCCAATCCCAACCTCGTTTCATTCAAACTTTCTCAGATTAATGTCGTGCATGGAACTCCCAACAATATACCCATCGTCATGATCATGCTCTTTATTTTCATTTCTTATGTTGTACAAAAATATCAACATGCCAATTAGGCACATGTGTTTGGTCATAAGAAGAAGGTGCTAGAGGGAATTTCATATTTAAATAATGATTTCATACTAACCTCTTTAATTTATGGAGCAAAGAAGTACTTAGATGAGAGAAAAAAACAAAGTCAAGAAATAACTGATGAAGCTTGTGCAATTTATATCAACTAGTGCTTGTTTATAGAAGTTATTACATGTCCTTGCAGTACTATATGCGTGAACATGTGTGTCGAACGAATTTTAAAAGGAACAACAAAAAGACATTGTACTAGGACTAGACATGGGCAACAATGACCTGTGAATGGGGCCAACGTTGAAATTTTTTCAAGCTATTTCTGTATGCACTGAAATTTGACATGGATAGAATATTCACATGCCTTAACAATATGGGAGTGTTTTTGGACTCAAATATGACTCACCCACCCACTTTTTTCCATCATCAATTCATCATGTAAACCATAAACCCTATTTTTCTTTCAAAGTACACAAATTGGTTGACACAAGTTTCAAGTTTGCATAAGCCTTTTTTCATTTTTCTTTCAGGTTCTACATTGTATAAACAATGTATGTGTGTCATAGTTGTGATGAAAAATCCCTCTTTTCATTGATTTTTTAATAAACACCATAAAATAATGCATGTCAAGATGGTGTTGTATCAATGTCGCTAAGTATTGCATGCGTCGATGACATCATTATGGTGTCATGGTAGTGTCAGATTTAAATGTATTTATGGTGTCATGGTAGTGCCATATTTAAATATGCATGTATTGGCGATATAGGAGGGTTTCCAAACTCAAATATGACTCACACTCCCACTCTATATATCCTATCCTGGCCTTGTTTCGTTCGAACTTTCTTAGATTAATATCATGCATGGAACTCCCAACAATATACCCATCGTGATGGTCATGATATTTATCTTCATCACCTATGTTGTACAAAACCAACATCATGCCAATTAGGCCCATGTGTTTGGTGGCAAGAAGAAGGCCCTAGAGGGAATTTCATATTAAATAATGATTTCGTACTAATAATCTTTAATTTATGGAGCAAAGAAGTACTTAGATGAGAGTAAAAAACGAAGACAAGAAATAACTCATGAAGCTTGTGCAATTTATATCAACTAGTACTTTTTTATCGACTTTATAACATGTCCTTGCAGTACTATATGCGAAAACATGTGTGTCGAACGAATTTTAAAAGGAACAACAAAAAGACATTGTACTAGGACTAGACATGGGTAACAGTGACCTGTGAATGGGGCCAACGTTGAAATTTTTTCAAACTGTTTCTTTATGCACTGAAATTTGACATGGATAGACTATTCACATGCCTTAATGATATGGGAGGGTTTCTGGACTCAAATATGACACACACCCACTTTTTTCCATCATCAATTCATCATGTAAACCATAAACCCTATTTTTCTTTCAAAGTACACAAATTAGCTGACACAATTTTTAAGTTTGCATCATCCTTTGTTAATTTTTCTTTCAAGTTCTACATTTTATATACAATATATGTGTGTCATATTTGTGATGAAAAATTCCTCTTTTCATTCATTGTTTAATCAACACCATAAAAATATGCATGTCGAGATGGTGTTGTATCAATGTCGCTAAGTATTACATGCGTTGATGGAATCATTATAGTGTCATGGTACTGTCATATTTAAATATCATTATGGTGTCATGGTAGTGCCATATTTAAATATGCATGCATTGACGATATGGGAGGGTTTCCAAACTCAAAGATGACTCACACACCCACTCTATATATCCGATCCCGGCCTCGTTTCGTTCGAACTTTCTCAGATTAATGTCATTCCTAGAACTCCCAACAATATACGCATTGTCATGGTCCTGCTCTTTATTTTCATCGCCTATGTTGTACAAAACCAACATCATGCCAATTAGGCCCATGCGTTTGGTGGCAAGAAGAAGGCGCTAGAGGGCATTTCGTATTTAAATAATGATTTCGCACTAATAGTCTTTAATTTATGGAGAAAAAAGGTTCTTATATGAGAGCACAAAATAGACTTCTATAACACTCCAAAATGTATTCAAGATGCAGTGAAGCATAGGTGCACATCTATAACAATTTGCAGTGAAGAATAGGTGCACATTCCAAATGAGAAAAGGAAAGTTTTACAACATAAAAGTGAGAATTTCATTTTTATTGGTTATTCAAAGGATGTAAAAGGTTGTTGAATTACTGTTCCTAGTACCTTTTCAGTCATTGTTGAAATATATGTTAAGTTTTATGTAGGTTTCCAAACTCAAAGATGACTCACACACCCACTCTATATATTTGATCCCGACCTCGTTTTGTTCGAACTTTCTCGGATTAATGTCGTGCATGGAACTCCCAATAATATACCCATCATCATGGTCGTTCTCTTTATTTTAATTGCCTATGTTGTACAAAACCAACATCATTCCAATTAGGCCCATGCGTTTGGTGACAAGAAGAAGGAGATAGAGAGAATTTCGTATTTAAATAATGATTTCATACTAATAGTCTTTAATTTATGGAGCAAAGAAGTATTTAGATGAGGTCACAAAATATACTTCTCTAACACTCCATAATGTATACAAGATGCAGTGAAGCATAGGAGCATCATGAAAAGTTCCCTTTTGTAACCCTCACCATAAATTAGAAGAGCCACCTTGAGCCAAACTAGGGAAAGGATGGGTGGGAGCACATTCTTACAAATGTTGGAACGATTGTTAAAGGATGGGAGCCCACCTCAAGGACGACTTTCCACTTGGATCGAGCATGCTCCTTACTATTGCAGGACTCCTTGTTATCTTGATCATGCCAACTATCATTATGTTCTATTTATTTTAGCATGGCATATCCTTTTGGCATTTTAGTTTTCCATCTTTATTGACAATTTTGTAATAAGTTTGATAAATTCACAAACTTCTAAGTTGGACTCTCTGCTTGTGTCAGTTTCATAAAGAAACCTACTTTTTTTTTTTTAGAAAACTCGGTATATATATTTTCTTATATTAATATGTAAATGAAACATAAAGAAAACATTTTATAAAAAAATAAAAATAAAGAATATGAAGTAAATATACTTTTTCTTCTTAAATCCATATAAAATACTCATTGGAAAAATAATCAATTAGATCAAATTGTTCTCCCTTTGAATTTGTCGTACAATGGTTTTACATTATGTAAGTGAATTATGCTATTCTATTAGAGATACGAGGATAGGAATGGTGAAGGATGAAAGGAGTTGAAGGATTGTGAGGTTGCACAACACATATTGAAGCTTGGAAGATTGGCATGCGTTAACAAATTTTCAACAAGAGATCAATTGTGTAGCAAAGGCGTACAAGTGTACGTGCAAATATAATTTTACATTTGTTCAATTAACTATATTTAGAAATAGATAATTTCAAGTTATTGAGACAAAATTTGAAGGGACAACACATAGGTTTTGAGTTGTAGTGCAGAAAATTCAAGAAGCAATGCTAAGAATTCGAGGCACATATAGGCGTGAATACCAAAATTTGATTGAAATGAATGTTGAAGTCTTGAATAAGCGTAGTTTTTTTTCCAACAAATAATAAATCTCAATACATAGGCATGATGACATGTAGGCAAACTAAGGTGAAATAGAGCACAATTCCATGGTAGTGTCATATTGACATGGAAAGCATGAATATCGAGGTAGAGAGTGCACAATTTTTTGATTATGTAGAAATCTTGTCTGATCTGTGCAATAATAACATGTTGATGTGTACAACAATGAGCATGACATTCAATTTGGGTTATAAGTTTCAAATTTAAATTATCCACATGTTGTTTTCAAAATTTAATAAAAAAATTTGAATGTATATCTACTTTCTATATAGTGTTGTGCTCGCAAAAAAAAGACTGCTATTGACTAGGAACATAATGATGGTTTTGTGTTGATGTTAGCATGGTGTTGGTTGGTTGGTACAATAAACAATCATGATCATGTAATGCTTAGGAAAGGAAGAGAGAGACCTTGACTCTAAGGATGATTATGAAGTTTTTTTCATGATAGAGAAGTCATGATGTTGATAGAGTTACATGTAATAGATAATAGATGATATGTTTCCACAAGAACAATATGAAAAGGACCATTTTATATTATGGACAAGGCCGAGTGAGATGTATGAGATTCATAATGAATGTAGGGATTTTTACCTTAAGAGTTTATTGTTTATATGAAGATGGAAAAGAACGATTTAATTTTAGAACATGATCAACTATTAATAATTGGCAGAGAAGTAGATGAGAAAGATTTGGTAGTAATTATGTTGAAGATTCTATTTCTATATTTTGAAATTTATGTTCAAACTTTAAATATCACTTGTTACAAAAGGACATAAAAACATATGAAAAATTAATTTGGAAGCAACCGTAGAGCATTCAAAAGTGCCTTTGTAGACAATATTAAAGGAAAAGAAAGTAGAAGTAAGGGGGGAATAAAAAAAACAATTTTAGGTCTATAGGATTAGGTAAATCTATTAATAATATGAAGAGTTTTATGTTGGAAAATATGTTAACATGAAGGATGTTAAAAAAATAGGGTATATCCACACAAGTCGAACACCTCAACACAACTTATCACACACATATCATAAATTACTATACTAGTGTTTACATGGTTAAAACCATCAAAGAGGAAAATAGCCCATGACGCTAGTCAACCCAACCAGTTGAGGTAATTGATTAACGTAAAAGAATAATTTACACAAACCTTTCTCACAATTGATCATTGACAAATGGCTCTCTATACCCTTTAAATATAGATCATGGACCAATTGGATTCTAAGCCATGAATAAAGTGTCATTAATATCAAGGAGATATTTGAATTGTTGGATCACTCATGTGTAGGACATGACTGTGATCATCATATTAGTAAATTACAAAAGAACACTTGGTATCGGGGCCTAGTGTTTCGGTGCTTGATACATGCAAATTGATGTGGTGGCCCTTGTGCCTATGTTTGGAAGTTAAGGCTCTATGATTCATAAACCTTATATCTTATAAATGGAGACGACAAAATAAAATTTTATGCACAAACTTTGGTTTTCTATTTTTTCAAAGTATATATTTTAAATGGAGATAATAAGACTCTATGCAAAAATCTTGGTTTGGAAACCAAATATATCAAACCTAAATGTTTCATCGGTTAAAATTTTATGCACAAACTTTGGTTTTCTATTTTTTTAAAGTATATATTTTATAAATGGAGATAATAAGACTCTATGCACAAACCTTGGTTTGGAAACCAAATATATCAAACCTAAATGTTTCATCGGTTTGGAGGAACTCGATCCATCCAAAATAAGACAAAATAAAATTTTATGCACAAACTTTGGTTTGGAAACCACTATTCTATTTTTTCAAAGTATATATCTTATAAATGGAGATAATAAGACTCTATGCACAAACCTTGGTTTGGAAACCAAATATATCAAACCTAAATGTTTCATCGGTTAAAATTTTATGCACAAACTTTGGTTTTCTATTTTTTCAAAGTATATATTTTATAAATGGAGATAATAAGACTCTATGCACAAACCTTGGTTTGGAAACCAAACATATCAAACCTAAATGTTTCATCGGTTTGGAGGAACTCGATCCATCCAAAATAAGACAAAATAAAATTTTATGCACAAACTTTGGTTTGGAAACCACTTGTTCTATTTTTTCAAACTATAAAGTAAGACAAAACAAAATTTTATGCACAAACCTTAGTTTGGAAACCAAATATATCAAACCACTTGTTCTGTTTTTTTAAACTTTGGCTTGGAAACCACCTGTTCTGTTTTTTTAAAGTATAAATTAAGACAAAATAAAATTTTATGCACAAACTTTGGTTTGGAAACCACCTGTTCTGTTTTTTTAAAGTATAAAGTAAGACAAAACAAAATTTTATGCACAAACTTTAGTTTGGAAACCAAATATATCAAACCACTTGTTCTTTTTTTTTAAAGTATAAAGTAAGAAAAAACAAAATTTTATGCACAAACCTTAGTTTGGAAACCAAATATATCAAACCACTTGTTCTGTTTTTTTAAACTTTGGTTTGGAAACCACTTGTTCTATTTTTTTAAAGTATAAAGTAAGACAAAATAAAATTTTATGCACAAACTTTAGTTTGGAAACCACCTGTTCTGTTTTTTTAAAGTATAAAGTAAGACAAAACAAAATTTTATGCACAAACTTTAGTTTGGAAACCAAATATATCAAACCACCTGTTCTGTTTTTTTAAAGTATAAAGTAAGACAAAATAAAATTTTATGCACAAATTTTGGTTTGAAAACCAAATATCAAACCACCTGTTCTGTTTTTTAAAGTATAAAGTAAGACAAAACAAAATTTTATGCACAAACCTTAGTTTGGAAACCAAATATATCAAACCACATGTTCTGTTTTTTTAAACTATAAAGTAAAACAAAATAAAATTTTTAAAGTAAAACAAAATAATTTTTTTAAAGTAATAAAGTGGTTTGGAAACCAAATATATCAAACCACTTGTTTTTTTAAAGTATAAAATAAAACAAAATAATTTTTTTAAGGTAATAAAATTTAAAGTAAAACAAAATAATTTTTTAAAGTAATAAAGTTTAAAGTAAAATAGAATAATTTTTTTAAAGTAATAAAGTGGTTTGGAAACTAAATATATCAAATCACTTGTTTTTTTAAAGTATAAATTAAAACAAAATAAAAATTTTAAAGTAATAAAGCTTAAAGTAAAACAAATTAATTTTTTTAAAGTAATAAAATGGTTTGGAAACCAAATATATCAAATCACTTGTTTTTTTAAAATCTAAAGTAAAACAAAATAAAATTTTTAAAGTAATAAAGTCTAAAATAAAACAAAATAAAATTTTTAAAGTCTAAAGAAAAATAAAATAAAATTTTTAAAATCTAAAATAAAACAAAATGAAACCAAATATATACCAAATATATCAAACTACTTGTTTTTTAAAAGTATAAAATAAAACAAAATAATTTTTTTTAAAGTAATAAAATTTAAAGTAAAACAAAATAATTTTTTTAAAGTAATAAAGTGGTTTGGAAACCAGATATATGAAACCACCTTGTTTTTTTTAAGTTTAAAGTAAAACAAAATAATTTTTTTAAAGTAATAAAGTCTAAAATAAAACAAAATAAAAATTTTAAAGTAATAAAGTTTAAAGTAAAACAAAATAAATTTTTTAAAGTTTAAAATAAAACAAAATAAAAATTTTAAAGTAATAAAGTCTAAAGTAAAACAAAATAAAAATTTTAAAATCTAAAGTAAAACAAAATAAAAATTTTAAAGTCTAAAATAAAACAAAATAAATTTTTTAAAGTAATAAAGTTTAAAGTAAAACAAAATAAATAAAATTTTTAAAGATTGAAGTAAAACAAAATAATATATTTTCAATTATTTTGTTTTTTAAAAAAAATCCAAACTAAAACAAAATAAAATAAAACAAAATAATATAAAAATAATATATTTTTAAAATTTTTAAAATTTAAAATAAAACAAAATAATATGTTTTCAATTATTTTGTTTTTTAAAATCTAAAGTAAAATAAAATAAAATTTTTAAAGTCTAAAATAAAACAAAATAATATATTTTTAATTATTTTGTTTTTGAAAAGTTTAAAGTAAAACAAAATATTTTTGAAAGTGAGCCAAACTTGGCATTTACTAAAGGAAACCAAGAACCTCGACTTGAAAAAGGAAAACATTTTTACTTTAAATTCTAAAGTAAAACAAAATAATATTTTTTTAAGTCTAAAGTAAAACAAAATAATATAAAAATAATATATTTTTATGATTATTTTGTTTTTAAACTCAATAAGAATGGAGTTTTATTTTGCGAGGATATTTTTGAAAGTGAGGCAAACCTGGCATTTGTGAAAGGAAACCAAGAACCTAGACTTCAAGAAGGAAAAAAATACGTGGAGAGCAGGTAATTTGAAGATTTTGAAAAAGAGGAAAATATAGACTAGTTGACACAAGGGAGGGTTGCAAGGACCCAAAATTTACATGTGATAACACTTCCTACCAAGTAAATATTGGGTTGTGCTATGTGTTAGTGAAAATACATTTATTTTTAGATTTATGTAGAAATATATGTCAAATCTATTCTAGAGCATAGAAGTGTGAAAATAAAAGACACAAGGAAGATATTATCCTAACATAGTGACCTTCCAAATAATATGGGCCAAGAGCAATGAATGGCATGATAGCTTATATGCCCACTTCCAAGCTAATTGAGCATATTTAGAAAACTATAATATGCACTTTGGTGTTTCATTATTTTCACACAAAGGACTTTCGGGATGAAAAGATCCTAAATAATGCAATGTTCCCTTAGTATGGGAGTAAACATCCATGTAGTAAGGACCATCCTAAAGCATTTTTAGGCTCAAGATGCCATTTACACATGGATGTACTATAACCATGTCTTGTCCATAAAATTGGTTTTCTAAACTTTGTTGAGTTTGGCCACAAGGATAGGTTTCTTTGACAACTACTTATATCCATATCAAGGCTTGAACTTCATAAATCCTTTCATTTGGTTTCTTTTGTAGTCTATTTATTGGGCTCAATGCCTTAGGAGTCCAAGCTTAAGAAATATGTTATTGGGGATCGATTCCCAAACCTTTTGAAGGTTAATCTTCTCTAGATTGGAAACCTCTAACCATGTTTTTAGGGTTTCCTAGTTCTTCCAATATTTATATTAGGAATCATAGATGTCTCCAAGAACTTTGATGCCTTTTTTCAACAATGTATTGGTTGAAAACAAATGGTCTTTGGCTAACGATTTCCCTTCTTGGAGAATAACTTAGGACCATTATAGAAAGTGGTTATTAAAGGATACCTCATATGTAAGTGAGCCACTTTTCCACACAAGCTTGTTCTTGGTGGCCTCCAAGGACTTTCAAATGCTCCTTGGAAAAAAAGGTTTATGTTATATGGATGGGAGAGAGGGTGTTCAATTACATTTGGAGATAAGGTTTCTCTAGATATTCCAACTATTGGGGGCTCCCACTGTAATGGAGTTACTTGGTGGGAATTTCTAGACTTCCTTACCTTTGACTACTCTAATGATCCACATGGAACATGACACTTAGGCTTGTGTTTAGGTGGCTAGAATACCCATACCTAATTTCTCCTTAGAGGTGCAACAAATGCTCCAACTAGCCCTATAGAAGACTTTGTCCCCACTAGAGTTAGACCACAACAAATTTTTGAGTAGTTTTTATAATTTACCATAGGCATGGGCATAGTGACTTGGCATGAAGAGTAATACACATGCATGGTTCCAAGCACCTTATTATGTATTTGAAATTTTCCTACAAGGAACAAAGTTTTCAAAATCCATTTGTCAGTTTTTTTTATTCTCTTAATGCCACTACCTCCCATCACTCTTTCGGGGAGGCTTCAAAGGAAAAATGAATTACAAGGAATTTGAACATTTTTCTGGGTTGTATCTATGTCCATCCATGGCCTACTAGTCAACTTAGGGTTTCCTACTAACTATGATGGTAACATTAAGTCTTGGCCTAAGGAAATTTTGATCCAAAGGATTTGTAAAAAATTTTCAAGCAAACCATGTTATTGTCTAGTGACTGCTTCTCTTCTAGGATAGTAAGGAAAGAGTCATATACAAAGTTTCCATTTGCAATCCTCATATAATCCATTGAGACATATTTTTTTGGATGAGGTAGTTAATGGTTTCAATAACCATTACATAAAGGGTTAGTGCAAAAGGGTATCCTTGGTGACTAGAGTGGAAAGGGCCTATTTCCTCATATTTGACTTGGTTAATAAAAAGACAAGTTGTTGCTTCAAAACATAGGGTTTTGACTTATTTGATAAACCGATGGCCAAATTTGAGCTCCTTCAACATGGTGAGGATGAAGGGACACTTTACCCTATCATATGATATTTCAAAATCAATCTTGATGAAAAATCCCTAGCTTCGAGCCCATTCCATACCTTCTCAAAATAAAAGAACACTATCCAAAATATATTGGCCTCTAATAATCCTTGCTTACCTTGGTTTAATGATTTTTGGTATTTGTGCTTCATCTAGAAGGCCAATTCTTTAGCTGTAATTTTGTATGAGACATTTAGGGAATCTCTATATTATGATAAGATCCGAGTCTCTTGAAAATGGAATGAGATTGATTGACCCTTTAGTGATATGAATACCAAGTGTATAATTCATTCTAAAACTTGGATAAAGTTAGAACCCACAAATTATTATCTGGCCTTATAAAATTCATATGAAAAGTAGTCTCATGTGAGAAATTGATCATCAACCATCTCTTTGAGGGTAGTCATCAATTCATCCAAAATTATAAGCCTTTGATCACATACCCATTATTCCTTTTGCATCGGCTTTCTTGGGAGTAGATCAACACAATTTTGCACAGACACCTTTCTTTCCTTTGTTATAATTCCTTGAGATTGAAAAACCAATTTGTAATGATTAACAAACTCCTTTTCAATGTTCCCCTGGTCAATGATTCTATTATTTTTTATTTTGAGGGCCTTAATATGCTTAAAAAAATCCTTGGAATTCGGAGCTTTGAAAAATCTCATAGTAGGCTTCTCACATGTTTTAAGCCAATGGAACCCAACTTTGATTTGGTCCCCCCTTACTTTATATGTTTCATCAACCTTTAGTGTTTGTCAATATTTGGTCAGTTGTTATTCACTGAAGGGATAAGATGAGGCTTTCTTGAAACTTCGTCAAGCTCTTCCAATAGTTCCTTATGTTTTATTCTTCTAAATGTCACCAACTATCTACCATAACATTTGAGAAAGGCAATGATTTTTCTAATGGAATATTCCCACCAAAGAATTCAACTTTGGTCCCCTCGGGGCCTTGGAATTAGGTTCCATATTATTTTGATAGCTTTAACATGTGATTTATTATCAAACTAAGATATGTTCAACTTGAATTAAGAATTCAACACCTTGGTCTTTCAAATCCCTAGGAAATGGAGAAAAATATCAACTAGTGATCTGATAAGGTAATATATCTCACTACCTAAACTAACCATATTCTCTCATGGTGAAAGAAGAAGAAGAAGTTATGATCTATCTAATTTTTTCAAAACATACTTGTTTCATTTTTTGGAATAGACCAACTGAACCAAAGCCCCAATGAATTTTTTTGACATAATTTGGCCAAATTACTCAAAGTGTTGAATAAAGTTGAAACCTAGTCACTCTAACTCTTATAGACACAAAAAACAATTCCATAAAAAACATCTCTTATTCTCTAAACCATGGATTAGGGGTTAGTAATCCCCCAAACATTCCATGATACTATCTTCATTGGAAACCTTTAAAAAAAGCCCGCCTCCTTGCTTTTCCACTCAAAAAGTGTCAAATGGGTTTTGAGGATTCACAATATGCATATGGGGTGAGAAATAATCAATCAAATTCATGTTTATTGGCTTCTTACTAGAGTCACTACACATGGATGTTTGAAAATAAACTAAATTTGGGGGTGGATAGCTTCCCCCACTCGCCTATTGAACAACGGGTTAGACAGTGCTAGGTTGGTCCCCATACACACCAAGGATAACAAGCTTCTCTTGGATCAAACCTAGGATGGCTATGTAACTAAGCTATTCTTCTAGCATTAAGAAATAGATTGAAAGTTTTTGGCCTAGTGGATATCTCCCTTTTTAACCACTTTCATCCATCCATTAATGTCTATACACAATCAATCAAGCAATCCCTCTTTTCATTCATTGTTTAATCAACACAATAAAAAAATTCGCTTCCATAAAGGTAATTGTTGGGGTAACTAAAGCTAGTAGAAATTGAAAGAGGATCATCCAAACATAGCAATAGATATTTCCAAAGATCTCTCTTGCAAAGATAACTTCCTTTCACCAAGCTTATGTCCTACTAGTGATTGGTCTCCATAAAACCTTTGTCCCCATTTTACACTTCATATAAGACATTGAATATGAGTTTGAATCACCACTTGGGAGGCCATTGGAGGATTCTTAAAATTATATTTCAATTTATCACTGATGGCTTTTGAAACAAGTTTGAAACCCAAATCATATGAGTTTACAACTTTTTCTAATGCACACTTTTATTATCATCATCGTCAACAAGTTTCTATGTTTGATTATTACTATATTGTTGCTTTCATATATTTTATATAAGTATAAGTAGATAAATTGAGTTTTGGGGAATTGAGAGTGATGTGATAATGAAGGCACAAACTACTATCCTTACAAAATTTCAATCATAAAATGCTCAAGAAAGAATGAAAAGGGAGATCAAATGATGGAGGAAACCTATATATACTGTTATCACCCTATAAGTTATAGGATCAACTGGTGACTGGAATGTTATCTCTCTCTAGTGTTTTTGTTGACAAATGATTTTTCATTCTGCAAATAATTTGAAAAGAAAAGAAAGAAAAGAAAAAAGAAAAGAAAGAAAAGAAAAAGAGAAAGAAAGAAAAAGAAAGAAAAGAAAAAGAAAAGAGGGCATAAAAGAATTTCAATAAAGCCCCATGCAATAATAGTAATTTGGTCCATACCTTTCAAGCATGGCCAAGTTCTTTTTTAAATTGATGTTGATAGGGTTAGTGAATAAGCTTGGCTAAATCGTTCAATATTAGCCAAAGTATCTAGGTTAGATTAGTGAATAAATCTGGCCAGACTGTCTAATCTTGGTCAGATAACCCCAAGGTAGAGTAAGTTCTTAGCCCAACAGTCTAATCTGGGTTAATTTTCATAGGAAGCTAGGTTAGAATATAGGCTAGTTGCTTTACTTCAATAAAACCAGTTGGATGATCAATGTTGCACCATGTTTCAGATGCTTAAAATGTTGTTTGTCTAGCCCCATGGTGGTGTATACATGAAAATCCTTGGGAAAAAACCCGTGAAATGAACTTATCCTAGGTTCTTCGGTGCATGTATTCTCCAGGCCCTCACTTATGCTCTGCTCATATATCAATGGTTCAGATAATTACATCTAGATCTACAGTGGTCAGATTTTTTCGGACCCCCCCGATCGTTCTATCTTTAATGGAGGGGGGGGGGGGGGGGTCTGGAATCGCTGATAATACACACGCACATCTGGACGGCCCAAGTTTAAGCGCGTAGATCTATGGGCTATATTGGATTCCAGACTCCCCCGTCCATTCTGCCTTTAATGGAGGGGGGGTCCGGAATGTGTGATAAAGGATGCACATAGATCTGTGATCAAAAGGACAGTGCACAGATCAACGACTCAAGGTTTTTTTCAGACCCCCCTGACTGATCTGCCTTTAATTGAAGGGGAGGGGTCCATAATGGAATCTTTCCTCTGGCAGGCCCCTATCTATACGTGGCATGAATCTACCGGTCCCGAGTCCCACCGCCTCCTACTATCTGACATACCTTCGTCACCTCTTGACGTCATCATCCACCTTTCCAAAAGAGTCACATCCCATAATTTTTGCCAGTCCTTCACCCCCATTCACTCGTGGCAAGCCCCCTCACCATGATTTTATCCCAATCGGTAACCGCCACTTCACCCATCCGTATTCCTTAGTCACTGTCACCTGCCATCTCACACTCTATGTGATCCGTTGGCCATTTATTACTGGATAACCTATCCGTTAACCAACTGACCTGTCCCCCATGCCCAACGACCACCCGTTTACTCAAAACTACCCTCACTCTTCTTTCTTTCACCATTTACCCACTCATCGCACCAGAGAATTTTACACCGTTTTTCTCCGTTTCAGTCAGTCGCCCCCATCTACCGTCATCCTCGCTAACGTTGTTTTTTGCAGGTACTATTACAGTAATGGAGCCAAAGTCAAAACAAGCAGAAGGAGAGGAGAATCCGTTTCTCCCACCTCCTGTCAACCTCGACAGGATTCCACTGGCTGACAAAGATCACTTAATCGCAGATACAAAGTGCGATTTCAATTTCGCAGACCTTCATTTGTGGCTCAAAGAATTTTTCCTAGACCAGAGTGACGAAATTGGACTCTGAAAGTCCAACCTACCCCTGTATCTCTTTCCTTAGATTCACCCTTTTCTAAAGTTTTCCCTCAAGTGCCAAGCCCACTACATACTCTAGCAAAGAGCCATCGTTTCCTCATCTGGATAAGTTCTTTTCCTCATCACACCTGAAAGCATCGACCAAATGATGCAAATATCCCGAGCTGACTCTGCATCACCTTTTAACCTTGAAATTATCACAGAATTATACCAGAAGATGAATTTCCCTCAAAGAGATCAAATATTTGAGCTTTTCCTCCCACCATTCTCTCAATTCCCTGCTACAAATCCCCCCTATCCGTCTTCCATGTTTTTGACCAAAGGAAACCAGATTATCTCGTCCCTATGTGCCTTGTTGGGTTATTATTCAGATCAGTGGGTAGATGAACCCATTCTGGGATTTCTGTCCATTTTCTCCACCGATGAGAATCCCACTACCCAGTTCTACTTCAGCACGTTCCTGGCGAACAATATTCACGAACAATTTGTCAATTTAATCATGGAAGGCATGTTCCAGTACTCTTCAATACTGGCGTACTTGTTCGTTTTCTTCCAAGCGGACAAATTTTCTTTTTCCATCCAGAAGATGGACGGAGATGGCAGACCCCAGGAAGTAACTACATGGACCTCCTTTCTCAAGCATAACTCCACAGAGTTCAGTTTCAAGCAGTTCATCAAGCAATTCTATCACCCAGTGGTAAGTATGCTTAGCGACAGGCCTGAACCTAGGATTAATGATGAAGTTAAGAGGATCCTGCATCTTTTGGATCACACCAATACTGCTGATTGGTATTTATACCAAAATCACACTGAGATCAGAGTATATGGGTGCGAGTTGGCCCTGTATAGGCTACCTAAATACCTTCCTATCAGATTTTTTTCTCTGGAGTACATAAGGCGGATGATAAACTTCGATGATATTCACTTTGTGTCTCTAAAGAAAAAACAACAGCTCAGAATCAAAGGGCAGATTGGCTCTTTCATCTGCAACAATCAAGGCGCCAGAGAGGAAGCAGACAAGCTGTTGAAGGAAATGAAGTTCGTCATGAGTTTCACATGGCACTACGATCCATGCGGGATTATCTCTGAGATGAGGGTGAAAAATAAGAATATCCCGTATGTCCACGAATCTAGGCCCGAAGTCGAGAAATTTACAAACCAGAGAGAATGGGAACCAAACACTTTGGTCGAAGCAGAACAACAAGATCCCCGGCCACTGTATCACAAACAACCACACCACAGGTTCCAAAAGAGAAAAGGCTCAGGCAAGATTTGTCACCGCCTGTCATTGAAGTATCGTCAGAAGAATTCCAACTGCATACCAAGAGGTCTAAAACTAGTTCAGCTCCCGACCTGACTGGGGAAAAGGAAGTTCCATCTACTACAGTGACCAATGTTGATAGGCCGCCCCTCAGTGCAAGCCTCCATCATATCATAACCTCAGTGTTGCCGAAGAAATCTACAGATACTCCATCAACCACCCAGCCAGTCAAGATAGGACCAAAGCTAAGCATCTTTGAGAAATACGATCTGATCAAGAAAAAGAATCAGACTCTGACCAGCAGCACTTGCGCCCAGTTCTGGAAGCAGACGTCAATTTCACAACATAGGCTGCTATCGACATTTGACACTAAGAAGGGAAGAATGCATATGGCATTCCTCCAAGCACAGGTTCTAGATCCAAAGGTAATCACTGATTACAAAAGGGCCACTTTTGAATTCTAGACTAAGGATGTGCATCCGACCGATCAGATGGATCTGCACAAGAAAACAGGAGAAATGGTTTTCTATACGCTGGCACATGCTTCCACTACTGTGTCCAAATTGCAAGTGTCCTTGAACAATGTCCAAACACAGTTGAAGTTGGAGAAGATATCGTCCTTTGCCAAGGACAACATGATCAAGACTTTGGAGGAATTGGTCCTTAAGATCGTGTACGATCCCTCAAATGTGAAAGCAGCCGAGGAGGTGATTAAAAAGAAAAATGCCAACATAGCCTCCTTAAGGAAACAATTGAAACTCCCACCAACAGAGGATTCACAGGCGAAGGAAATAGCAGAGACGGAAGGAGAAAAAGATGAAATACTCAAACTAATCATGGAGCAGAATGAGTAACTAAAGGAAATGGAAGTTGAGATGGAGAAACTAGTAAAAGAGAAAGAACAACTGAAGCCAATGGAAGTCATTCCATTGAGTTCAGTCCCACTTTCAGGAGTGAGCACAACATCAATAACAAAAGTCCCATCGACGAATCCACTGACATCTCTGGAAAAGACAATTGAATTGGCCAAATCTATGGAAGAGATGAACCTGCAGGAAACAGAGATTAGCAAGCTCAAAAAGGAGATTGAGAACTTTCAGGAACTCAAATATTCCTATCAGATCAACCTCTCCAAGGAAAAGTAGGTGTCAGACCAGCTCAAACAAGAGTTACAACATCTTCAGAAGCAAACAATGGCATGTAAAACTATGACCGAAGTTAAATAAAGTGTCTGGACAGACATCACCAAGCCTATGAACGAGATATGGCCAATGATACAGATCATGTTTGAGCAAAATGGATTGGTGTAGAGAAGCAAACAGGCCATTGAGAAGATCAGATCGGAATTGGGAGAGATGCCCACACAGGCTAATGAAATCATCAAGTTCCTAAATTCTAAGACTAGGGAGGAGTTGGAAGAGCTGAAAATTGAAGATAGAATAGAGATCATCCTTGAGGTCAAAAGAGTTTTGACCAAGAGAGGATTGATGCTTCAGCTGGAAGAAAAGGTTCAGGTCATGGACCTAGGGGTACAAAA
Organism: Picea engelmannii; assembly: GCA_009831015.1. Taxonomy (NCBI): domain Eukaryota; kingdom Viridiplantae; phylum Streptophyta; class Pinopsida; order Pinales; family Pinaceae; genus Picea; species Picea engelmannii. The sequence goes on from ML784991.1 coordinate 77,061, forward strand.
GTTTTTCAATAAGATTGAGGCTCTATAGAAGAAAGGTCTTCCTGGTCTGAAGGTAATTAATGACAAATTGATGACACTCCCAGACTATAAAAAGAGACTAGCCGATGTGGCTAAGGACAGTTCAAAGTTTTCAGGAATTCAAGCCAGCATCACTGGCAAGGCATTTCTAGATGTGCTTCAGTTGGACATCAGTATTCATCATGAGATTCGATACATCTTCATCACCAAACCTACCTTCGCCAAGTACATAGAAATGGATGATGTTTATCGAAGGCTACTCAAAGTCAACGTTCCCAGTCATCTTCGATGGGAAGAACTCTGTGATCTGATCAAGTAGTAGATGAGTTGTCCCAACCCAATCATTTTTCCAGTCATATGAGGTTGTGCAGAGGCCTCACCAACGGCCCACCCAAAAAACAACATGCAGTTGCGACACATCATCAAGCAGTTCCTAGATTTCTGTAATTTGTTAAGTTAGTTAGGCTAAAAATAGATTTACCACGTCCTGATCTTTGATGACAGGATTGTTTGTAATTTTGGGTTATAAATACTCCATCTTTCGAAGTATTGAGGATTGTTGATTTTCACTCCCTGCAAGTTATCAGACTGTAATACTTTTGAAGAGATCTCCCATTAATACAAAGAGGAATTTTACAGGATTCTTGCATGTATTCACTGGTGATGTTTTTCTCTCTAAGTTAAATGTTTTTCTCGCTTTGTTATCACACTGTTTTCTAAATCTAATCTTTGGAAGTAACGAACGTTGCAGGATTTATCTCGTATACCCTGTTTCTGACTTAAAGGATTTTAGTGTTTTATCTTCTCATTTTACAATAAAGAAATTCTAAACTACTTCTTTGTTGTAATTGTCTTTCTCATCTTTTCTGCTATTCCTCATTTATGCTACTAAAGAATCCAGTGATTATATTATCTCTCCCTATGAAAGGTTTCCTTGTTTTTTTGGTTTGGATTTCATTTTTACGACACAGACCCCATAGCCCAATGGATGTGTAAACTATCTCAACCAACTCGACCAACACTACAACAACAAAACCAACTTATTTATTTACCTAGCCTAATATTTAAAAAATTTGAAACATATCTAAATCATATAGAGAGATCCCTCTCTGAAGTTGGAAGGGCTAGATCCCAATTTCAAAAGCGGTTGGATAAAGTTACCTCTTGTAGATTTCTTCTTTCTAACAACCTCTAGGAAATTTACAGAGCGCTAACATATACTAGGGGAGGTGATACTACCAAAGCCTCTTTCTATTGAGGAATATTGAATGGGAGAGTTTCTTTTAGACAACCAATTTCATACTTCAAATAAACCTTTAAAAAGAAAGGAAGTTTCATTCTAGCATTCAAGTATTTAGAGGATAGTTCTACATAATATTAAGGAGTGAGAGGGGGTGAGTCTATTCTAACCATATCTCATTGGAATTATCAATTAAAATATGGTTTTCATAGGGGAAAAACAAAGGATAATGATACTTTAGGGGAGGGAGGAATGGACCTAGATCAAAATGCGAGGCATGTGAAGTCTAGTTAAGGGATAAAGTCTATTTACATAAAGTAAAAAAGTAATCATATGAAGGAGTTCCCATAATGCATCAAGGAGGCCGTTAAAGTCAGGATGACCTCTCAAAAGAGGAATAAATTATATATCTCTTCATAAATATTAGGGGCATGAGTGCACCTGAAAGAAGAACTCCCTTAAGAGTTTAGTCTAGAAGTATAGACCGATTAAAATTTTTATTCAAGAAAATATGTTATGGTAGGGAGATGCGATAGGTCATGGGAAGGAAATCATCATACCAAATTAAACATCACCTCTTCCTATTCCCAACCATCATTTTCTCATTATAGATTTGGGATCTCAATAAGGAGGTAAATTTTGTTAATTGTTGCAGGCTTAGTCATAGTAGGAAAGATCATTGATTAAAGAATATAATTGGTAGTTCCTTTCCATCTTAGGATGTGGTATGTGGTGGGGGGTCTTGAATTTAGTGATGAATATAGGTGAGATATGGGTTGAAGGTATAAGGTAAGAGGATTTGGTAGGATTGTTTTCTTATATTATTGAAGAAAAAGGTTTGGTGAATGTGGAACCTTTGGAGCTCAGTCAAACACGGAGCATAAATTTTGATTATGATGGAACACTAGAGGTGAGAGAGGGAACCCTTTCCTAAGACCTCTTGTGGGCTTGGATTTTTTTGTAGATGCCCCCATTATAGATTTTTATTAAGGTTTATATTATATTTTAATATATAATAATATTAGATGCCCCCATATTATAATTTTTTTTTATATTATATAATAATA
>ML784991.1:79545-90341 GCA_009831015.1 Picea engelmannii
ATATATATATATATATATAATGATGATGATGATGATGATGATGATGATTAATGTCTGCTAAGACCGAATTGGTCTATCATACCTTAAGAGGGTAAGTGATTACTTACGATTCTTTAGAATTTTGTTTCTGTGCTCGAAAAGCATTAAGAGAATCTTTCCAAGATCACCATACTTTTGTTGAGTTAAGAGGTTAGAAAGGTTGGTAGTGTGACAAATATTTTGAAAATGATATCTAATATGGGTATAGGTTGGACAATCTAAGAGAAAGTGTTTTTCATCTTCAACCTTCTTAGTGTCACAAAGTTGACACACTCTTTCATCCCATGGAGTTTTAGGAATTGACCAACACCCAATTTCACTATGGAGGTCATGGGAAATTTTTCTTATCTTAGCAATGCTTATTTTTTTCTTTACACTTGGAAAAACAGATAGAAAATTTTGATTTTCTAGATTAGGGTTGATTACATCCTTATAATACCTTAATTTTGTTTTTTCCTCTAACTCTTTATCGCACCACATTTTCTCCTTAAATTTTGATTTGACATTTTTTTTAATAGTACCTTTATTTTGCAAAATGGTGTCTTCCATGATTCCCCAATATTTTAGCCAAGATCGAGCATATTTATGCCATCCTCACTTGAGTCGATGGTGGTTATGACTCGATTTTGAAGCAATATTAGGAATCCTCTTGTCTTCCATGTTGTTTAACTTGTTCTTATACATTAGGTACCTAGTCATAGCCATGCTCTCAATGGGGGAGAGGCGTTTTTCTAAGAGGAGGATGGGATAGGGCTTATTTCCTTTAATTTTGATATTATATGTTGTAAAATTATTTTGTATTTTCTCTATCTTTCTCCAGGATTCATGAGAGATACTACAACTCCAAAATTCACATCCATAAAGAATAACAGGTGTAACAAGAGTCTCAAAGATTATTTTCTTCTTATCACAACTCCAAAGATCAACTAATTTACAATTGTTTTCAAGCCCATAATAAACTTTCCATGCCCAAATAATCCTTTTTCTCAATGCGATAATTCCAATTGAGCTTGTGGTGAATATCAATTCCAAGATATTTGCACGAGTTCAATTCCTCCAAGTTGTTGTTTTCATATACTAAGGTATCATAAGGGATCTTATTGGATTTAATAATCATGACATTAGTCTTATCAGTATTAACAGTCACATCCATATTAGAGAAACAATCCTTGAGGATTCTTAGTTGGTTTTCAAGATCATGGGGAATCCTTGCCATAAGAACAATAGCATTGGCATAAAGAAGAAGATTAATGACTATACCAATGAGAGTAGGGCCGACACAACCTGCTTTTTCCAAGCAACCTTCAAACCTGCCAAAGAGGGAAGGGGACAAGGGAAAATCTTGTTTGACTCCGATATTGTAGTTAATATTTTTTGACCATCCATAAGTGTTTTTAAACTTATCAATAACGTTCTCATAAATCCTTATTGCAGCATCCCTCAACTCGAGAGGCACTTTTATCTCTTCCAACCTATTCCAAAGGTTTTTCCTAGGAACCATGTCAAAAGATTTTCTAAAGTAAAAAAAACAACAAAAAAGATTGGTTTTAGTATTGCATAAATCCTTTGGAATGATCCTAAAGGTAACAAGATGGTCCATAGTTGAATGATATCTCCTAAAACTGACCTGGCCTTTAGCTCTTTTACTGTGACTTTCTCTCTCTCTCTCTCTCTATATATATATATATTATATTAAATACAATAAAACAAAAAATAAACAAAACAAAAAAACTAAAACCAAATGTCAATGAAATCTCGCTCATTCATGACTAGCAGAGCAGAAGCCACTAGCGCCCATTCCGTCCAAGACTAGCAAAGCTACCAGAAAACCCCGCCCATTCCAAGACTAGTAGAGAAAAAACACTTGCGCCCATTCCAGCCAAGACTAGTAGAGAAGAAGAACCTTAGGACGAGCATAGAAAATCCACTCAACAAAGATAGAGATATTCGAAGGAGGGCCTATCTAGAAAATTTGGACAACAACAAAGGTAGAGGAACCCTATCCGACCAAACCTGACAATGATTGTGGAGTGGAGATACTCAGGGGTTAACATCATGCTGCCAAAATTGGTAATTTCATAGTGACAAGCTCTCCAATCGTTGAGTTTTTTAATAATTAGTTACAAGATAATAGTTATTTGCTTTGTTTCTTACCAGGGGTTCCTTGAAAATTAGAGGCTAGAAACCCTATGCTTCTTCTCACATTGCAATATTTTTCATGGAGGCCCCTCCACCAAGCCATTGCCTCTCCTCAACATCCCTGACTTCTCCCTCAACCTCCCCCATAATTCCTTCGTAGCTCCAAGGCTGTAAAAATTTAGGAATGCATATCTTCACTGAGAAGATACGTTTAGTAAGTTCTTTGACATGAGCTCGTACAAGAGATATTGATGTCATTGCTTAATTGTGTGAATGAATACATTTTTTTATTTTTCATACATTGGATGAGATATAGTATTTCCTTTTATATTCTAATTTCAAAATCCAACAAAAAACTCCCCATATAAGAACTACTCCAATGCCTTAGCTATAGGCATTACATTCCACTATGAATGTATTATTAAAGTTTTGGGTGCCAAAAATTGGAGTAGAGTTGAAATCCTCGGATTGTTGGAACGTCTACATTGCCACATATAACCATGAAAATTAGTTCTTATTTAATAGGTATGTTAGAAGTGAAACAATCTGAGCATAATTGATGAAAAAATGACAATAATATCCTATCAAGCCAAGGAAACCTCAAAGGAACTTGATGTTCTTTGGTATTGGACTACCCACTACTGCTTTTATCTTTTTTGGATCTACCTCAACTTCTTCATTTGATACGACATGGCCTAGGTACTCCATTTATTGTAACCTAAAAGTACACTTGGACTTCTTGGCATAAATTTTGTTATCCCAAAGCATATGCAATACCTTATCCACATGTCCCATATGATCTCCAACAATTTTTTTGTATGTCAAAATGTCACCAAAGAAAACAAAAAATAAATCTAAGGAAAGGCATCAAAATATAATCCTTAAGTCACTAAAAAGTAGAGGGAGAATTAATGAGACCAAACAACATTGCTAAGAATTCATAGTGTCCTTCATGAGTAAGTTATTTTTGGCATATCTTTTTTTTTAAGGTGAATTTGATTATATCCTGAGTGGAGATCAAGCTTTGTAAAATAAACTATGCCATGTAATTCATATAATAATTCAATAATGGAAGGAATGTGAAACTTATCTTTAAGTGTGATTATGTTGAATTTCATGTAGTATGGGCACAACCTCCTAAGTTTATCCTTCTTTCTATCTAATATCACTAGAGTAGAGAAACCGCTCTTGTTGGGGTGTATGAGTCCTACCTCTAATATGCCTCTAATGAGTTTATCCATATTTCCCTTTTTAGCACTTGGATAACGACAAGGTATAATATTGGGTGGAGGACTACTTGGAATTACACCAATAGCATATTCTTTCTCTCTAATTGTAAGAGATTTGTGAGGGACCTCCTTAAATACTTGATCATTTTTATGAAGGACATCCTGTAATTTTTCCAGAACAACTTTAGGCTCCTTATGAACTTATAAGGAATACTTTAAGACACTAAAATGGTTGTCCCCTTCTTGAAATGTTTTTCCATTCAATGGATCTAATGACTTGGTTTTGAAATTAGGCATTGGAGGTGATAGGTCTTACATTCATAAGTAAATGTAAGAAACATTTCCTAAATATTCATCCAAAAATTTTCTAATTTCTTAAGCCATTGTGTACCTAAGACACATTCTTTTCCTCTTATAATAATAAAATACATCAGAGAATCCAAAAAATTTACCGATGGATAATTTAATGGTATGACACTTACCTCTACATGATACAACATTCCCATTTGTGCTCATGATTTTAAAGCTATATATGGGGCAAGTAAATTGATTCATGGGTGCCACCAACTTCCTATCAATGAAGTTTTGAGTACTCATTGTGTCAATCAACAAAATCACATTGTCTTCTTGATGTATCTTTAAATTTTGAGTATTTGAGGGGTGTTGATATTTGCTAGGGCATGTAGTGATATGGTGCTTGTGTATTTTTCTATGGAATGGTTGTGAAGGTTCTCTCCTCTTCAAAATATTCATTTGTGTTATCTTCAATGACCATGAGATGATTTTCCTTACATTTGTGATCCTAGGACCACTTTCTAACATAATATTAGGAAAATCCCTTGGTTCAAAGTTTTGGAATTGATTTTTATGGGGAAAAATGAGTCATGTGTGATGATGAAATAGTAATGGATATGCCTCTTTCTCATGACCCTAATGAACATACTTATAATTTGTAGGTATCCAAGAGTTTTACCTCAGTTCATTTAGACAATCAAATGGATTGATTCATGGTTTTAGGAGGTGAACTTTGACCTTCTAATAAATCACATCCTTCAAGCCTCTAATATGAAATTTATAAGTTGATCCTCATCCGATTTATTGACTCATGTAGATAGCCAATGATGTTGCATATTATATTCCATAACTGAACACACATGGTGTAGCTTATTTACTTGGCTAAAACAATCCTTGGTCCATATATTTTATTAATGAGCCATCATGTCACCAACAAATTAATCCTATGAGTATGCCCTTCCTCATGATCTTATTTTGAGCATCCATTGGTACCATTGACATGATTCTTGTTTAAGATAAAATAAAGTAGGAGTCACACATCCATATTAAGGAAATTGGTGGACCTCAAAATATTGCTCCATTTGGTTGATCCATGATTGTACATCATTTCCATCAAACCTCCTAAGTTCAATTTTTGGTAATGTAAACTGTGGACTGTAGTTGGTGTTGTTGGAGCCTAAATTAGAACTAAATTATGCCCATCATTAATGGATGGACTGGATTTACTAGAAATATTTTTCTCTATTGCTTTCAATATCTCTAGAATATGATTTTCACTTTCAACAATCTCTATGGAAAGATGAGCATTAGCTTCTATGATTTGGTTATTCAAATTTTGCATTTGTTTTGTGAATTTATCTTCAAGTCCTTGGACTCACTTGATAAACAACTACGTACATTGATTTTTTAAACTATTGATTGTTTATTGCATCTCTTTGGAAGATAGGCTTGAACTATCCTTAATGTTTGTATTCTTTCCTGGAATTTTTTGGCCCCTACTATTACCCCCCATCATAGCTATTTTATTTCGGGTGGAAATGATTGCGACTTGGAGGATTCCAAAATATCACAATTTATAATGGCGAAATATTTGGTAGATATCCTTTTTTCATTATGGTTTTGACTAGGCCACAACTTCATTGATATTGCTCATAATCACTAATATAACCATAGTTCGAAAACATCATCAAAACTCTACTTTTAATGGTACAAGTTTGACTATAATTTATTTCTTTATATGCAAACATTGTACAAAAACATGGCTCTAAATATACAAAAAAATATTCTCCCACTTTCCCAAATCACTGCTCTCATACCACTTGTAATGGTATTTATATGTTCCTTAAATCCAATAACAAAAATATCAATAAAAATGAATGCAATAAGAGCATGAATGAAGTAGATCCAAAAACAAATAAAGAAAATCCATGTTTAGAGGAAATTGTCTCCAATCTCCATTTTAGTTGGGGTAAAAACACTTCCAACATAGCACAAAATAATCCTCGGGATTTGTGTCATTGTGGACTTGGTATAGACCCATGTCCCTACTAAAAATGGAGTGGTTGATCCAATTGTAGAATGATCTGTTAAAGGAAAGAGGTTGATGGAAGAAAATAATTTGATTTCCTCCCTATTTAAGAACAATATTAGTAGAAATATGTTGATATATAGGATATAGAGCAAAATTTGATGCAAAAGACACTATGTTTCTTGTAGAAGAGACATGACCAATAGGAGTTTCACAAGTTGCATTGTAAGGCGTAACTCTTTTTTATTCACAGTGAATGTGTATTGGGTGAGTTCTTAGGTGAAATAGAATACATGTTTGGAAGATCAGTTGGTACAAGGATTATTCCCCCCTTATTAAGTGTGCAAGTTACTTGTGAGATGGTCCCATGAGTTGTTTATAGGTTTTTGAAAGAGTGGAATATTGTGAAAGTACCACTAAATAGAAAAAATAAGAGAGATCCATTGAAGGAAAAAATACTTGAGAGGATGGAGAGGAGACGAATGTTGGATGATCTCAAACCTTAATAATTGGCAGAGAAATAGACGAGAAAGATTTGGTAGTAATTACGTTGAAGATTCTATCTCTATATTTTGAAATTTATGTTCAAACTTTAAATATCACTTGTTACAAAAGGACATAAAAACATGTGAAAAATTAATTTGGAAGCAACCGTAGAGCATTCAAAAGTGTCTTTGTAGACAATATTAAAGGAAAAGAAAGTAGAAGTAAGGGGGGAATAAAAGAAACAATTTCAAGTCTATAGGATTAGGTAAATCTATTAATAATATGAAGAGTTTTATGTTGGAAAATATGTTAACATGAATGATGTTCAAAAAAGAGGGTATATCCACACAGGTCGAACACCTCAACACAAGTTATCACACAAATATCATAAATTACTATACTAGTGTTTACATGGTTAAAACCATCAAAGAGGAAAATAGCCCATGACGCTAGTCAACCCAACCACTTGAGGTAATTGATTAATGTAAAAAGAATAATTTACACAAACATTTCTCACAATTGATCATTGACAAATGACTCTCCGTACCCTTTAAATATAGATCATGGACCAATTTGATTCTAAGCCATGAATAAAGTGTCATTAATATCAAGGAGATATTTGAATTGTTGGATCACTCATGTGTAGGACATGACTGTGATCATCATATTAGTAAATTACAAAAACACACTTTAATCTCAGATTATGTTAGACCAAGTTGACCTTAAGTTACTCCTAATATTAAATATCCTAACATCCAACCTTAATAATAACTTGGGATAGGATTGAAGGATTTACAAAGTGACAAAAGCAAAAGGAAAGAGGAAAAGAGCCTATCCCCCCTTAATCAAAACTTCTTGAAATACTAACAAAGATTGAAGCTTTAACAACTTTGATTTTGTGAGGGGCTTTGTGAAAATGTCAACAACTTGATCATATGTATGACATTAGAGAACTTCAAGGGTGCTTTCCTAAATAAGATTCTGAATGAAGTGCATGTGTAACTCAATGTGTTTAATGCACTAATGTTTAATAGGTGCCTTTGTGAGTTGGATGGTATTATGAATATTGCACCAAAGAATGATTAAATGTTGCTAATGTATTCCAAACTCAAATAAGATCTATCTAAGCCAAAGAACTTCTTGACTTCCATAAATTATGGCTCACTACTCTACATTTGCTAAAGAAATAGAAAGGGATTTATTTTTCTTGCGAGCCCAAGAGATGAGTTTGAAATAAAAGATAAAAACATAATCAATTGTTTACTTTGGATCATCAGGGTCATTGGCCTAGTGGGAATCTATAAAACCAACCAACATAAAGGATCCCCTTGAATAGTAGTATATGCCAATCTAAATTACACCCTAGCTATATCGAAGGATCCCCTTACTACTTTTGAATGGATTTCATGGGGTTCTTCCTGTATCAAGAAATAATACTAAGAACAAAAGAGATCCATGGTGAGTATCAATTAAATACAAAATGCTACCAACTAACTATTGGTACAAAGTGGCATCCACTTTGGGTGAGGTGTAGATGGAAAAAGTTTAAGTCTAGATTGAAAGGGAGGTGGGATCAATTTATGATCATCCATGTAAAATTGATGAAGAGGGTCACATGCATATTTAGCTTGGGAAAGAGAAATACCTTCTCAGATTTGCAAAACATGGAGGCCATGAAAATATTGCAAGTGTCCTAAGTCTTTAATTTCAAAGTTAAGGTAAGTTTTTACATGTGTTAGAAGATTAGGCTCACTATTAGTGAGTATAAGGTCATTAACATAAAGTACACATATGAGAAGATGGTTTCCTCTCACTTGATATAGAAATTAAGGTCAAAGGGGCATCTAGAAAATCTAGAGTCAAGAAGGAACCAATCCATTTTTTCATACCAACCCTAAGGAGCTTACTTGAGGTCATAGAGGGATTTCTTGAGGTGGTAGACAAGGCTGGAGTCACTTTGAACACATCCAAGAGGTTGTTCCATATAAATTTATTCTTGGAAATACTCATGCAAGAAGGTATATTTGACATCCATTTCATGGACCTCCCATCAATATGAGGTGGCAAGGGAAAGGACAAGGAATATGGAATTCATATTGGCAATGAGGGTAAAGGTTTCGTAGTCAATTCCTTCTACATGTCAAATTTTTTTAGCAACTGAATAAGCTTTGTGTTGGTCAACACTTTGTATTATAAACCCATTTGCATTTGACAAGTTTTCTTCCTTTTAGAAGAGAGATTGCATCCTAAGTATTGTTTGTCATCAAAGAGTTAAATTCTTCCTTCATTGTTGCATCCCAATTTGGATTGCCAAGAGATTCTTTAAATGTTTTTGGATTTGGAGTCTCTGAAACTTGAACCAAAGGATAAGAGGATTTCTAGAACTATGAACATGTTAAGTGTTGATAAGAAAGATACCAACTAGATCATCGATGGCTTCCCTTGTTGTACAAACCCATAAAGAAAGCTATGGAGTTGGTGCAAGTTCATGTTCAATAAAATCATTTATAGGATGAGGTTGAGTAGGAAAAGTAATGTTTTCATGCTCACTATCAATATCTAAAGAAGAATAATGATTAAGAATAAAAGAAAAAGGATTAGAAGAAGAAAAATTCAGTATAAAAGGAGCAAAAAGAGATGGCACATGCATCAAGGATGGCTTGCAGGCCAAAGATAGACACCAAGTTAGACACACATGTAGAGAGACCTACATAAAACTTAACATCTCTTTCAACAATGACTGAAAAGGTATTAGAGACAATAATTCAACAACCTTTTACATCTTTTGAATAACGAATAAAAATGAAATTCTCACTTTTATGCTTTAAAAATTTCCTTTTCTCATTTGGAATGTGCACCTATGCTTCATTGAAAATGTATACAAGATGCACAAAATATACTTCTCTAACACTCCATCCAACCACCCCGAGTTCATGAATTTTTCAAAATATATACAAATGCTTGTTCCTACGCTCCAGGAATCGAGCCCAACTAATTTACTAAAGAAAGACTTAGTTACGAAAATGCAGCAACAGATTTAAAACTTCCTTGTAGAAAATATAAATGAGCCTCCTCTTCATTCATAATACGTATATGTAGAATACGTTTTTCTGCATTATCATCACTAAAAATGCATATCAAATCATCATCAAACTCAAGGTTGATATTTTCTGTAATGTCTGCCATACTAAGCTTTTTATCAACCACCACATGGTCTGATATTTTCTTGTATGCTGAAAATGTTGCACCAGTTATTTATCATTCATCATCTTCTTCATTTCAAAAGCAAGGCTTAATATCACAACCAATGGAAAATAAGAAGATCCCACTAGAATCCATTGGCATAAGCGATAATGGATAAGCTAAACTGATTAGCTTGTAGTGTAGAGCAGTGATACACATTTCTTGTGTTCTGAATGCTCTGGGAACTTGTGTGCAGGAATCAAATAAACTAGATCACTGAAATAATGGCATAAATTTGCAGAGTTTTTTTCCCATGAATTTGTTGAAAATGAAGCATGAATTAGCATTAAAGGCCCACTATTTTTTCTAGTTAAAATTCCAGCAAAATACACAAATAATGAGCACCAAAATGCAACATAATAACTATGAATTTGCTGAGGAAAAAGGGACCACGAATTTGCTGCACTGAAGCCCCCATCTCCAACGTTTCATTGATCGATTTTCATTCCATTTTTTATGATAGCTATGCAAAGGATGCACCATCGGTTCCTTATGATCATTGAAGTAAAGGATTTTGCCAGGCGAGTGGTCATAGCTGCATCCTGGAAGCTATCAACTTGCATATCAACCCACACACTAGCAGATGCCTGTGGTGCTGGTGCACTATCAAATTATCCCACATAAAAAAGTAAAATAATATATTGATACTTAAGAAAGGCATAGGTTTCAGCTCTTTGTCGACGCATTGTGTATACAAATGTTCTAGTGGGCTCCTCCTTTGTGGCTTGGCACTTTGTCTTTGTGCCTAACAGTTGGCCGAGGGCCTCTAGTGTTTTGGTGCTTGATGCATGCAATTGATGTGGTGGCCCTTGTTCTTTGGTGCTTGGCGCATGCAAATTGATGTGGTGCCTATGTTTGGAAGTTAGGGCTCTATGATTCATAAACTCCATATTTTATAAATGGAGATAATAAGACGTTATGCACAAACCTTGCCTTGAAAACTAAATATATCAAACCACAAACCTTATAAATGACTTTATGCACAAACCTTGCCTTGAAAACTAAATATATCAAACCAAAAACCTTATAAATGGAGATAATAAGACTCTATGCACAAACCTTGCCTTTGAAACTAACTATATCAAACAACCTATTTTTTAGTATAAATTATAAATGACTTTCCATATTTTATAAATGGAGATAATAAGACTTTATGCACAAACCTTGCCTTGACAATTAAATATATCAACCCACAAACCTTATAAATGGAGATAATAAGACTCTATGCACAAACCTTGCCTTTGAAACTAACTATATCAAACAACCTATTTTTTAGTATAAATTATAAATGACTTTCCATATTTTATAAATGGAGATAATAAGACTTTATGCACAAA
>ML784991.1:97611-121111 GCA_009831015.1 Picea engelmannii
AAAGTAATAAAGTGGTTTGGAAACCAAATATATCAAACTTTTAGTATAAAGTAAAACAAAAACCAAATAAAGTAATAAAGTGGTTTGGAAACCAAATATATCAAACCACCTGTTTTTTAAAGTCTAAAGTAAAAAGCACAAACATTATAAATGGAGATAATAAGACTTTATGCACAAACCTTGCCTTGGAAACTAAATATATCAAACCACAAACCTTATAAATGAAGATAATAAGACTCTATGCACAAACCTTGCCTTGGAAACTAAATATATCAAACAACCTGTTTTTTAGTGTAAAGTAAAACAAAAACCAAATAAAGTAATAAAGTGGTTTGGAAACCAAATATATCAAACTTTTAGTATAAAGTAAAACAAAAACCAAATAAATGGAGATAATAAGACTCTATGCACAAACCTTATAAATGGAGATAATAAGACTCTATGCACAAATCTTGCCTTGGAAACTAAATATATCAAACCACCTGTTTTTTAGTATAAAGTAAAACAAAAACCAAATAAAGTAATAAAGTGGTTTGGAAACCAAATATATCAAACTTTTGGTATAAAGTAAAACAAAAACCAAATAAAGTAATAAAGTGGTTTGGAAACCAAATATATCAAACCACCTGTTTTTTAAAGTCTAAAGTAAAAAGCACAAACCTTATAAATGGAGATAATAAGACTCTATGCACAAACCTTGCCTTAGAAACTAAATATATCAAACCACTTGTTTTTTAAGTATAAAGTAAAACAAAAACCAAATAAAGTAATAAAGTGGTTTGGAAACCAAATATATCAAACCCCCTCTTTTTTTAAGTCTAAAGTAAAACAAAATAAAATTTTTAAAGTAATAAAGTGGTTTGGAAGTTAGGGTTCTATGATTCATAAACCCCATATTTTATAAATGGAGATAATAAGATTCTATGCACAAACCTTACCTTGGAAACTAAATATATCAAACCACCTGTTTTTTTAGTATAAAGTAAAACAAAAACCAAATAAAGTAATAAAGTGGTTTGGAAACCAAATATATCAAACCATATGTTTTTTAAAGTCTAAAGTAAAAAGCAAATGGGAGGAGCTTGCAAAACCGAAGTCGATGGGAGGGTGGGGCCTCAAAAACCTGCCGCTCTTTCACAAGGCTCTTTCGGCAAACACATTTTGGAGAATTTTAACAAAACCAGGATTTTGGCATTCGGTTATCAAAGCTAAGTATCTACATCATCTTCCGGTCCATATTTGGATCAGATTCGCGGAGGTTCACCCTAAAACAAGTTCTCAGTCTTGAAAAAACTTTTCATCCACTCTTCCAATCATATTAAAGGGGCTCTCGTGGATTCCAGGAGACGGTCATTTGATCAAAGTTGGCAGCGACTGCATACTGGGATTAGGCAGAAAAGTCATCCTCTCTCCACCGCTGCGTGCTCATCTACAAGAAAGGAACCTACATTTTCTTCATCAAATCTACAGTTCGTCCATTGCCGGCCCACTTGGTGACTCTTGGAAGACCGGTCTGGATCTCCTGTTAGATTTAGATCACTGGGATGAATGGGAAGTCTTCATACAACTCCTCAAAACAACTGGTGTGCGTTTGCAACAAAAGGCAGAATCCCTTATCTGGACGGGGGGAGATCGGACTGGTTTTTTAACTGCAAAGAATGTCTATCATGCTCTGGCAGCCCACAATTGGAAGTCTACAATTGCAAGCTGGAGACAGAGGATTTGGAGAGGCATTGGGCCTTTAAAACACAAACTCTTCGCTTGGCTTCTTCTCGAGAATAAACTCCTGTTTTGGGACAAATTGCAAGCGCGAGGCTAGGAGGGCCCAAACCGCTACTCACTCTGTGCTCCAGCCATCGAATCGATGCTACATGTTTTTGTACAATGCTCATACACCCGGGCGATTTGGTCACTTATCACATCGGCGCTAAAAATTTCCACATCGTGGAGTGGTGATAATGTACTCACTTGTTTTCAAATCTGGATCCAGAACCACAACACCCTTTCAATGCTTCCTTTATTCCTGTGCTGGCACGTTTGGCTGGCCAGAAACACATCTATATTTGATGATAAGAAGCTATCTATCCAACACGTCACATCTCTCATTTTGACAGAGGTAAGCCATCATGGCAAGACTCCACAGGTTCAGCCAACGATTAGGCATCCCTTTCAATTCCCTTTAGATAGAGCGGTGGCCTGGTTCGACGGGGCCTCACAACAGGGGGGTGCAATTTGTGGAGCCGGGGGGAAAATTTCCCTAAACCCCCATTCATGTATTCGCTGGACCTTGAACTGTGGACAGGGCTCAAACAACAAGGCTGAGCTTTTAGGTGCATGGACTTCTCTTGTTCTAGCGAGCCGCCACATCGAGGACTTGTTACTCCTTGGTGACTCAAAGCTCATGATCGACCAATTGAATGGACTGGCAGACTTTCATGTGGCAGCCCTCTCTTGCTGGAAAGACAGGACAAAAGATGCATCTCTACTTTTCATAAAGCTTACCTTCTAGCATATTTACCGAGAGGAAAACTCAGATGCAGACTTCCTCTCCAAAAAATCCCTGCTCCTCCCTCCGAGCCAAATTTGTTTTTCATATTGGGAGGATGGCAACGAGGGACTTACATATAAGATCAAGCTTTGATTTATTTTTCTGAAGTCAATTACTCACTGGCAGTCTTGACAGCTCCTCGACCGAGATCCTACATCCGATTACTAGTTAAGAGATGAAACTCTGAAGTTAATTACTCACTGGCAATCTTGACAGCTCCTCGGTCGAGAACTTACATCTGATTACTAGTTAAGAGACAAAAATCTGCAGTTAATTATTCGCTGACAGTCTTGACAACTGATTGGTAATTATAATAGCAGAACATGAGCTTTGATGGATATTCACTTTGAATGTCAAACAATTGCTGGTTATTGAACCAAGTTTGTAGCTGTTTTTCCTTGTTTTCGTGGCTGTATGAAAACTAGACTCATGTAAATTATTATATCTGTTGAATATATAGAGCAATTTTTTCTCGTGGAAAAAAAAGTAAAAAGCACAAACCTTATAAATGGAGATAATAAGACTCTATGCACAAACCTTGCCTTGGAAACTAAATATATCAAACCACCTGTTTTTTTAGTATAAAGTAAAACAAAAACCAAATAAAATAATAAAGTGGTTTGGAAACCAAATATATCAAACTTTTAGTATAAAGTCAAACAAAAACCAAATAAAGTAATAAAGTGGTTTGGAAACCAAATATATCAAACCACCTGTTTTTTAAAGTCTAAAGTAAAACAAAATAAAAATTTTAAAGTAATAAAGTGGTTTGGAAGTTAGGGCTCTATGATTCATAAACCCCATATTTGAGAATAACTTTTTTCCTGGAATAAACCCCATATTTTATAAATGGAGATAATAAGACTCTATGCACAAACCTTGCCTTGGAAACTAAATATATCAAACCACCTGTTTTTTTAGTATAAAGTAAAACAAAAACCAAATAAAGTAATAAAGTGGTTTGGAAACCAAATATATCAAACCACTTGTTTTTTAAAGTCTAAAGTAAAACAAAATAAAAATTTTAAAGTAATAAAGTTTTTTAAAGTCTAAAGTAAAACAAAATAAATGATTCATAAACGCCATATTTTATAAATGGAGATAATAAGACTCTATGCACAAACCTTGCCTTGGAAATTAAATATATCAAACCACCTATTTTTTTAGTATAAAGTAAAACAAAAACCAAATAAAGTAATAAAGTGGTTTGGAAACCAAATATATCAAACCACCTGTTTTTTAAAGTCTAAATAAAACAAAATAAAATTTTTAAAGTAATAAAGTCTAAAGTAAAACAAAATAAAGATAATAAGACTCTATTCACAAACCTTGTAAAACAAAAACCAAATAAAGTTATAAAATGGTTTGGAAACCAAATATATCAAACCACCTGTTTTTTAAAGTCTAAAGTAAAACAAAATAATTTTTTTAAAGTAATAAAGTCTAAAGTAAAACAAAATAAAGATAATAAGACTCTATTCACAAACCTTGGTTTGGAAACCAAATATATCAAACCATCTGTTTTTTTAAAGTATAAAGGAAAACAAAAACCAAATATATCAAACCATCTGCTTTTTTAAAGTATAAAGTAAAACAAAAACCAAATATATCAAACCACCTTTTTTTTTTTAAGTATAAAGTAAAACAAAAACCAAATATATCAAACCACCTTTTTTTTTAAAGTATAAAGTAAAACAAAATACAATTTTTGAAGTAATAAAATCTAAAGTAAAACAAAATAATATTTTTAAAGTAATAAAGTGGTTTGGAAACCAAATATATCAAACCACATGTTTTTTGAATGTCTAAAGTAAAACAAAATAAAAACTTTAAAGTAATAAAGTAAAACAAAATGAAAATTTTAAAGTCTAAATTAAAACAAAATAAAAAATTTAAAGTGTAAAATAAAACAAAATAATTTTTTTTAAGTAATAAAGTCTAAAGTAAAATAAAATAAAATTTTTAAAGTCTAAATTTTTTTAAGTAATAAAGTCTAAAGTAAAATAAAATAAAATTTTTAAAGTCTAAATTTTTTTAAGTAATAAAGTCTAAAGTAAAATAAAATAAAATTTTTAAAGTCTAAAGTAAAACAAAATAATATATTTTCAATTATTATTATTTTTTGTTTTTAAAGTTTAAAGTAAAATAAAATAAAATTTTTAAATTTCAAAGTAGAACAAAATAATATAAAAATAATATATTTTAAAAATTTTTAAAATCTAAAGTAAAACAAAATAATGTATTTTCCATTATTTTGTTTTTTAAAGTTTAAAGTAAAACAAAATAAAAATTTTAAAGTCTAAAGTAAAACAAAATATTTTTGAAAGTGAGTCAAACCTAGCATTTACTAAAGGAAACCAAAAACTTCTACTTGAAGAAGGAAAACATTTTTTTTTAAGTCTAAAATAAAACAAAATAATATAAAAATAATATATTTTCATGATTATTTTGTTTTTGAAACTCAATAAGAATGGAGTTTTATTTTGCAAGGATATTTTTGAAAACCAAGAACCTCGACTTGAAGAAGGAAAAAAATAAGTGCAGAGTAGGTAATTTGAAGATTTTGAAAAAGAGGAAAATATAGACCAGTGGACACAAGGGAGGGTTGCAAGGACCCAAAATTTACATGTGATAACACTTCCTACCAAGTAAATATTGGGTTGTGCTATGTGTTAGTGAAAATGCATTCATTTCTAGATTTATGTAGATATATATGTCAAATCTATTCTAGAGCATAGAAGTGTGAAAATAAAAGACACAGGGAAGATACTATCCTAACATAATGACCTTCCAAATAATATGGGCCAAGAGTAATGAATGGCATGATAGTTTATATGCCCACTTCCAAGCTAATTGAACATATTTAGAAAGCTATAATATGTACTATAGTGTTTCATTCTTTTCACACAAAGGGCATTCAGGATGAAAAGATCCTAAATAATGCAATGTTCCCTTAGTATGGGAGTAAAACTCCATGTAGTAAGGACCATCCTAAAGCGTTTTTAGGCTCAAGGTGTGATTTACACATGGATGTAGTATAGCCATGTCTTGTCCCTAAAACTGGTTCTCTAAACTTTGTTGAGTTTGGCCACAAGGATAGGTTTCTTTGACGACCAGTTATATCTATATCAAGGCTTGAACTTCATAAATACTTTCATTTGGTTTCTTTTGTAGTCTATTTATTGGGATCAAGGCCTTAGGAGGCCAAGATTAATAAATATGTTATTGGGGATCGATTCCCAAACCTTTTGAAGGTTAATCTTCTCTAGATTGGAAACCTCTAACTATGTTTTTAGGGTTTCCTAGTGCTTTCAATATTTATATTGGAAATCATAGATGTCTCCAAGAATTTTGATGCCTTTTTTCAACAATGTCTTGGTTGAAAACCAATGGTCTTTGGCTAACGATTTCCCTTCTTAGAGAATAACTTAGGACCACTATAGAAAGTGGTTATTAAAGGAGACCTCATATGTAAGTGAGCCACTTTTCCACACAAGCTTGTGCTTGGTGGCCTCCAAGACCTTTCAAATGCTCCTTGGAAAAAAAGGTTTATGTTATATGGATGGGAGAGAGGGTGTTCAATTACATTTTCAGATAAGGTTTCTCTAGATCTTCCAACTATGGGGAGCTCCCAATGTAATGGAGTTATGCAGTGGGAATTTCTAGACTTCCTTACCTTTGAATACTCTAATGATCCACATGGAACATGAAACTTAGGGTTGTGTTTAGGTGGCTAGAATACCCATACCTAATTTCTCCTCATAGATGCAACAAATGCTCCAACTAGCCCTATGGAAGACTTTGTCCCCACTAGATTTAGCCCACAACAAATGTTCGAGTAGTTTTTATAATTTACCATAGGCATGGACATAGTGACTTGACATAAAGAGTAATATACATGCATGGTTGCATGCACCTTGTTATGTATTTGAAATTTTCCTACGAGGAACAAAGTTTTCAAAATCCATTTTTCAGTTGTTATTATTCTCTGAATGCCACTACCTCCCATCACTCTTTCGGGGAGGCTTCAAAGGAAAAATGAATTACAAGGAATTTGAACATTTTTCTGGGTTCTATCTATGTCCATCCCTAGCCTACTAGTCAACTTAGGGTTCCCACTAATTATGATGATAACATTAAGTCTTGGCCTAGAAGGAAATTTTGATCCAAAGGCTTTGTAAAAAATTTTCAAGAAAACCATGTTATTGTCTAGTGACTGCTTCTCTTCTAGGATAGTAAGGAAAGAGTCATATACAAAGTTTCCATTTGCAAGCCTCATATAATCCATTGAGACATATTTTTTTGGATGAGGTAGTTAAGGGTTTCTATGACCATCGCATAAAGGGTTGGTGCAAAAGGGTATCCTTGGTGACTAGAGTGGAAGAGGTCTATTTCCTCATATTTGACTTGGTTAATAAAAAGGAAATTTGTTGCTTCAAAACATAGGGTTTTGACTTCTTTGATAAACCGATGGCCAAATTTGAGCTCCTTCAACATGTTGAGGATGAAGGTGCACTTTACCCTATCATAGGATATTTCAAAATCAATCTTTATGAAAAATCCCTAGCTTTGGGCCCATTCCATACCTTCCAAAAATAAAATAACACTATCCAAAATATATTGGCCACTAATAATCCTTGTTTACCTTGGTTTAATCATTTTTGGTATTTGTGATTCATCTAGAAGGCTAATTCTTTAGCTGTAATTTTGTATGAGACAATTATGGAATCTCTAGCTTATGATAAGCTCTGGGTCTCTTGACAATGGAATGAGATTGATTGACCATTTAATGATATGAATACCAAGTGCATAGTTCATTCTAAAACTTGGAGAAAGTTAGAACCCACAAATTATTATGTGGCCTTATAAAATTCATATGGAAAGTAGTCTCGTGTGAGAAATTGATCATCAACCATCTCTTTAAGGGTAGTCATCAATTCATCCAACATTATAATCCTTTGATCACATACCCATTATTCCTTTTGCATCTACTTTCTTGGGAGTACATCAACACAAGTTTGCATAGACACCTTTCTTTCCTTTGTTATAATTCCTTGAGATTGAAAAACCAATTTGTAATTATTAACAAACTCCTTTTCAATGTTCCTCTTCTCAATGATTCTATTGTTTTTTATTTTGAGGGCCTTAATATGCTTCACAAATTCCTTGGAATTCAGAGCTTTAAAAAATCTCATATAGGCTTCTCACATGTCTTAAGACAATGAAACCTAACTTTGATTTAGTGCCCCCTTACTTTATATGTCTCATCAACCTTTAGTGTTTGTCATTGTTTGGTCAGTTGTTATTCACTGAAGGGATAAATTGATGCTTTCTTGAAACTCCTCGAGCTCTACCAATAGTTCCTTGTGCTTTAGTCTTCTAAATGTCGCCAACTATCTACCATAACATCTCAGAAAGGCAATGATTTTTCTAATGGAATATTCCCACCAAAGAATTCAACCTTTGTCCCCTCAGGGCCTTGGACTTAGGTTCCATATTATTTTGATAGATTCAACATTTGATTTATGCTTCAAATGAGAGATTATCAACTTGAATTAAGAGTTTAGCACCTTGGTCTTTCAAATCCGTAGGAAATGGAGAAAAATATCAATTGGTGATTAGATAAGGTGATATATCCCACTACCTAAACTAACCATATTCTCTCATGGTGAAAGAAGAATAATAATTTATGATCTATCTAATATTTTCAAAACCTACTTGTTTCTTTTTCTGGAATAGACCAACTGAACCAAAGCCAGAGTGAGTTTTTTTGACATAATTTGGCCAAATTACTCAAAGTGTTGAATAAAGTTGAAACCTAGTAACTCTAACATCAAAAAAAAAATTCCATAAAAAACATCTCTTATTCTCTAAACCATGGATTTGTGATAGGGGTTAGTAATCCACGAAACATTCCATGATACTATCTTCATTGGGAACCTTAAAAAAAAAACCCACCTCCTTGCTTTTCCACTCGAAAAGTGTCAAAAAGGTTTTGAGGATTCACAATATGCATATGGGGTGAGAAATAATCAATCAAATTCATGTTTATTGGCTTCTTATGAGAGTCACTACACATGGATGTTTGAAAATAAACCAAATTTGGGGGTGGATAGCTTCCCCCATTCCCCTATTGAACAACGGGTTAGGAAGTGCTAGGTTGGTCCCCAGACAAACCAAGGCTAGAAAGCTTCTCTTGGATCAAACCTAGGATGGATATGGAACTAAGCTATTCTTCTAGCGTTAAGAAACAAATTCAATTTTTTTGGCCTAGTGGATATCTCCCTTTTTAACCACTTTCATCCATCCATTAATGTCTATATGCAATCAATCAAGCAATCCCTCTTTTCATTCATTGTTTAATCAACACAATAAAAACATTTTCTTCCATAAAGCTAATTGTTGGGGTAACTAAAGCTAGTAGAATTTGAAAGAGGATCATCCAAACATAGCAATAGATATTTCCAAATATCTCCCTTGCAAAGATAACTTCCTTTCACCAAGCTTATGTCCTACTAGTGATTGGTCTCTACAAAAAATTTGTACCCACTTTGCAAAACCCCACCCATTCCAAGACTAGCAGAGAAAAACCACTCACGCCCATTCCGTCCAAGACTAGCAGAGAAGAAAAACCTCGCGGTGAGCATAGAAAATCCCCTCAACAAAGATATAGAGAGTCGAAGGAGACCCTATCCATAAAATTTGGACAACGATAGAGGCAGAGGAGCCCTATCTAGCCAAAACCGACAATGATTGTGGAGTGGAGATACTCAAGGGTTAACATCATGCCACCAAAATTGGTAATTTCATAGTTACAAGATCTCCAATCTTTGATTTTTTTAATAATTAGTTACAAGCTATGAGTTATTTGCTTTTTTGTTTGCTAGGGGTTCCTTGCAAATTAGAGGCTAGAAACCTTATTCTCACATTGAAATCTTTTTCATGAAAGACCCTCCACCAAGCCATTGCCTCTCTTCAACATCCCTGGCTTCTCCCTCAACCTCCTCAACCTCCCCCATAACCCCTTCGTAGCTCTGAGGCTGCAAAAATTTAGGAATGAATATATGCACTGAGAAGATATGTTCAGTAAGTTCTCTGACCCAAGATCTTACAAGAGATATTGATTTCATTGCTTAATTGCACGAATGAAGAAAAACATTTATTTTTCATACATTGGATGAGATATAGTATTTCCTTGTATTTTCTAATTTCAAAATCCAACAAACAAACTCCCCATAAAATAACTACTCCAATGCCCTATCTATAGGCATTACATTCCACTATGAATGTCTTATTAAAGTTTGGGGTGCCTAGAATTGCAGTAGAGGTGCAATCCTCCTTGGATTGTTGGAATGTCTACATTGCCACATATAACCATGAAAATTAGTTCTTATTTAATACGTATGTTAGAGGTGCAACAATCTAAGCATAATTGATGAAAAAATGATGATAGTATCCTATCAAGCCAAGTAAACCTCAAAGGAAATTGATGTTCTTTGGTATTGGACTATCCACTACTGCTTTTATCTTTTTTGGATCTACCTTGACTTCTTCATTTGATACCACATGTCCTAGGTACTCAATTTCTTGTAACCTAAAAGTACACTTGGATTTCTTGGCATAAAGTTTGTTATCCTAAAGCATATGAAATACCTTATCCACATGTCCCATATGATCTCCAACAGTTTTTTTGTACGTCAAAATGTCGTCAAAGAAAACAAAAAATAAATCTAAGGAAAGACCTCAAAATATAATCCATAAGTCACTAAAAAGTAGAGGGAGAATTACTGAGACCAATCAACATTGCTAGGAATTCATAGTGGCCTTCATGAGTTCTAAAGTTGTTTTTGGCATATATTGTTTTTTAAGGCAAATCTGATTATATCCTTAGTGGAGATCAAGCTTTGTAAAATAAACTACACCATGTAATTCATATAATAATTCAATAATGGAAGGAATGTGAAACTTATATTTAAGTGTGATTATGTTGAATTTCATGTAGTATGGGCACAACCTCCTAAGTTTATCCTTGTTTCTATCTAAGATCACTAGAGTAGAGAAACCACTCTTGTTGGGGTGTATGATTCCTACCTCTAATATGTCTCTAATGAATTTCTCGATATTTCCCTTTTTAGAACTTGGATAACGACATGGTATAACACTACTTGGAATTACACCAATAGCATATTCTTTCTCTCTAATTGGAGGAAATTTGTGAGGGACCTCCTTAAATACTTGGTCATTTTTATGAAGGACATCCTTTAATTTTTCCAGAATAACTTTAGGCTCCTTGTGAACTTATAAGGAATACTTTTAAGACACTAAATTGGTTGTCCCCTTCTTGAAAAGTTTTTCCATTCAATGAAGCTAATGACTTGGTTTTGACATTAGGAATTGGAGGTGATAGGTGTTACATTCATAAGTAAATGTGAGAAACATTTCATAAATATTCATCCAAAACGTTCCTAATTGCTTAAGCCATTGTGCACCTAAGACACATTCTTTTCCTCTTATAATAATAAAATACATCAGAGAATCCAAAAAAGTTATCGATGGAATGCCACTTACCTCCACATGATACAACATTCCCATCTATTCTCATGATTTGAAAGCTAGATACGGGGAAAGTAAATTAATTCAGGGGCACCACCAACTTCCTATCAATGAAGTTTTGAATACTCGTTGTGTCAATCAAAAAACCCACATTGTCTTCTTAATGTCTATTTAAATTTTGAGTATTTGAGGGGTGTTGATACCTTCTAGGGCATGTAGTGATATGGTGCTTGTGGATTTTCCCATGGAATGTTTTTTAAGGTTCTCTCCTCTTTAAAATTTTCATTCGTGTTATCTTCAATGACCATGAGATGATTTTCCCTACATTTGTGATCCTATGACCACTTGCTATCATAATATTAGGAAAATCCCTTGGTTCAAAGTTTTGGAATTGATTTTTGTGGGTAAAAATGAGTCATGTGTGATGATGCAATAGTAATGGTTATGCCTCTTTCTCATGACCATAATGAACATCCTTAGAATTTGTAGGTATCCAAGAGTTTTACCTCAATGCATTTAGACATTTGGATGGCTTGATTCATAGTTTTAGGTGGTGAACTTTGAACTTCTAATAAATCACATCCTTCAGGCCTCTAATATTCCATTTATAAGTTGATCCTCATCCGACTTATTGACTCATGTAGATAGCCAATGGTGTTGCATATTGTATTCCATAACTAAACACACATGGTGTAGCTTATTTACTTGGCTAAAACAATCCTTGGTCCATATATTTTCTTAATGAGCCATCATGTAACCAACAAATTCATCCCATGAGTATGCCCTTCCTCACGATCTTGTTTTGAGCACCCATTGGTACCATTGATAGGCTTCTTGTTTAAGATAAATTAAAGTAGGAGTCGCACATCCATCTTAAGGAAATTGGTGAAGATCAAAATATTTCTCCATTTGGTTGATCCATGATTGTACATCATTTCCATCAAACCTCCTAATTTCAATTTTTGATAATGTAAACCATGGACCGTAGTTGGTGTTGTTGGAGCCTAAGTTGTAACTAAATTATGCCCATCATTAATGGATGGACTGGATTTACTAGAATTTTTTTTCTCTATTGCTTTCAATATCTCTAGAAGATTATTTTCACTTTCAACGAGCTCTATGGAAACATGAGAATTAACTTCTATGATTTGGTTCTTCAAATCTTGCATTTGTTTTGTGAATTTATCTTCAAGTCCTTGGACTCACTTGATAAAGAACTGCGTACATTGACTTTTTACACTATTGATTGTTGATTACACCTCTTTGGAAGATAGGATTGAACTATCCTTAGTGTTTTCATTCTTGCCTGGCATTTTGGGGCCCCTACTATTATCCCCCATCGTAGCTATTTTATTTTGGGTGGAAATGATTGCGACTTGGAGGATTCCAAAGTATCACAATTTATAATGGCGAAACATTTGGTAGATATCCTTTTTTCATTATGGTTTTGAGGCCACAACTTAAAATGGTCACAACTTCATTGATATTTCTCATAATCACTAATATAACCATAGTTCAAAAACATCATCAAAACTCTACTTTTAATGGTACAAGTTTGAATATAATTTATTTCTTTATCTGCAAACATTGTACAAAAACATGGCTCTAAATCTACAAAAAAATATTCTCCCACTTTCCCAAATCACTGCTCTCATACCACTTGTAATGGTATTGATATGTTCCTTAAATCCAATAACAAAAATATCAATAACAATGAATGCAATAAGAGCATGAATGAAGCAGATTAAAAAACAAATGAAGCAGATCCATGTTTAGAGGAAATTGTCCCCAATCTCCATTTTAGTTGGGGTAAAAACCCTTCCAACATAGAACAAAATAATCCTTGGGATTTGTGTAGTTGTGGACTTGGTATAGATCCATTTTCCTACTAAAAATAGAGTGGTTGATCCAATTGCATAATGATATGTGAAAGGAAAGAGGTTGATGGAAGAAAACAATTTGATTTCCTCCCTATTTAAGAACAATATTAGTAGAAATATGTTGAAATATAGGATAGAGAGCAACCTTTGATGTAAAAGACACTATGTTTCTTGTAGAAGAGACATGACCAATAGGATTTTCACAAGTTGTGTTGTAAGGCGTAACTCTTTTTTCTTCACAGTGAATGTGTATTGGGTGAGTTCTTAGGTGAAATAGAATAAACGTTTGGAAGATCAGTTGGTGCAAGGATTCCTCCTCCCTTATTAAGTGTGCAAGTTACTTGTGATATGGTCCCATGATTTGTTTAGAGGTTTTTGAAAGAGTGGAAGATTGTGAAATTACCACTGAATAGACAAAATAAGAGAGATCCATTGAAGGAAAAAATACTTGAGAGGATGGTGAGGAGATGAATGTTGGATTAATCTCAAACATTACATGATTTTAATGTAGTTTACATGTAAAATTCTAAATTGTCTCACTAGTTTGGGAAACTACAATATTGGAAAAGAGTTTCATTCTAAAAAAATAACGGGAACATAGATGAACTACAATTGGGGTTGCATTAGCTCATGAAATTCTTTATGTGTGTGTGCATTTGTAAGAGGATAGTTAGACATGACAAAAGATGTTGGAGCATGATGGTGAACATGGACATATGTAAGAGGTGTGGATATCATCATAAAAAGGGTAAGAAACCTCTTGAGTGTGGACATATGATTGTTGGAGACCTCATCATAGGGTTTGGAACATGGCCATCATGTCTTTCGTAATTTTGGAATAAACTCCTATTATTGATGCACAAAGTTGTCCATAAAAACTAGTTCTATCATTGTCATGTTGCAAAGAGTTGAGCAATGCTAGGAGTTTGGGAGTCCGTGGATCCCCTAGAAGGGTGGTGGGTATCGATAACATGAGGAAGAATGAAACTATAAATTGATTTGAAGGAATAAACAATGGTATAGGCATAAGAATAGGAAAATGGGTGTAATTTTTAAAAATGGGTGTATAAGATTTAAAAGGGATCTTAAATATTTCCCACTAATGGAAGTCATGGTCTCTTTTCTCTTTCATGACAAACATTTTGAACTTACTTGTACTTGTGGGTTCACACTCAGTGCCTTGGTACCAATCATAATAATTAGTGGGTGAGCTCACATTTGGTAGATATTTGCAATATTGATTTATAACCTAATGGTTTCTCTCATGCTCGACCACATCTCATTACCACATTGTGGAGAATTTGTACGCCGTGATGACCATATCTCGATATAGTTGAATACCAATAAACATGTAATATGACTATTTTTCATTATTTTTAAGCCATCAACATAGGATTATCAATGGTTAGCTATCAACATGTTCAAAGCACTTTTCTAGTGGGATTTTGTTATTATAATAGTTTTGGTCCCTCATCAAGGAAACACCCATTCGTCACATATTTCAACCACAAGTAACATTTATTTCATAGAGGTATCATGGTGGTCTCTATAATAATAAAAGTTTACTATGTTATAAATGATGACATTTGATTCGATGTTGTATAATTGTACTAAGTGAACTATGACATTTGTATGGTATTTTTAAAATTTGGGTCATTTTACTTCCATTTATTTGGATAATTAGCTCATAATATTTCTCATTAGTAGTGCACACATAGTAATCAATCAAAAAATCATTTATTTGATTGAAACCTCTTGCTACTTCCCATAGCTAGTTTTCATTGAAGTTGAAATTCTTGCATTTCATTTTCCTCTTGCATGGTTTAAAGAGTCGAGTTCAAACACCATCAGTTTCATGACCACTCCTTTGAGTAACAAAAACCTAAAACCAAGCGCTAATTAAAATTTATATAGAAACTTTAATTTCTAGGTCTCTTCAAACCCATCTTAGCTTAGGTGTAGAGATTTGGAATAGGATTGTCAAAACAACTTTCCAAATCTCCTAAACAAACATAGAGCTTTGAGTTAGGGAGTGAAATCCAGTTGCTATATCATTGACTTTGGGAAGCCCTTATAACACAAGGGTCAAGCACGAGGTTGCATTGGGGCCAACAGAGTAGTCAACCCTTCTTTTTTGGTCTTGGTGTAGTGGTTGCACGTATTACAAGGATCACTTTGGAGCAACCCCTCTCTATGAGGAATCTCTCAAAGTGGTTTCAGGCTTAGTTACCCTGCCCTTGTGTGTAAACTATATTGTCGACTACCCCTTCTCTCCTTTGGTATAGTAGGTGGTACCATGGAGGCCATAATATTTTAGACTTCCTACCCAAGGTGACATCAAAGGTAAGGTGGTGTTGTACCTGGGATCGACGTTGGCTAGACTCAATCAAACTACTTGGAGGGTTTCCCACTGCTCAGTGAGGTATCTTGCACTAGGGTGTAATTTCATTAAGCAGGTTGTCAACATTACTTTCCCACCCATCGAAACTCAGCCCCTTCACGCATCATTCCTATGATGTTGGATTCCATCACCAATTAGCACTTCTTTGTGAGAAGGTTTGTTTGCATGCTTGACTCCTAGATTAATTAACGTGTGTTGTTTTTTCTCCTTAGTAGGCCTTAGGATTGAGTCTGTGTATAATGGAATCAGTTCCGGGGTCTTACAACCAGTATCGTGTCCCATTATCGCCACTTGTTGGCATGTGTCATTTGACTCCAAACATGCCCCTATAATGCCTAGATATTATACCAATAGTAATAGAGCATAATACAAGTGTGAAAGAGTAACACTATGTATGTAATCATTATGAGCTTATTGTGATACTAACAGGTTACTAGTAATGAATTATAACCATTGTACTAAGTAGTGTTACAACTTGATAGAACATAGCTGCTAATTTAACCATTGACAAAATCCGAGTAGTGTTACAACTTGATAGAATCAGAGTCCTGGTGTTTCACATTGAGTAATACCGTTGATTACAATAGGGTTAACCATAGGTTTCCATACTAGTAAAACCATTGATTATGATAGGGTTAATTAGGGTAATGTCATATGTTTAAAGAAAGGTAATCCTATGGGTTAATTTGGATAATCCATGCAAAAACAAGTGAAAGACTATATTTTTAATTTATTGAGCTTGATTTAAACTGCATATTATTTCTTTAATTTTTGAAATACTTCAATTTCAGCTTAATACATTTCAATAATGCAGAATAAAAAAATGAATAGCGATAACCACATGGATCCACAAGCATGTACATTAGCAACACGTATACCCTGGGAAAACCCTATACATGGAGAAAAACCCTAGCAAACAATCTTCCTTTATTACAAATAGAATGTAAGATCATGTACAAAGAACCACCATGAATTATGATCTTGAATGAGATTTCCATGTAAGATTTAGACATGAATGTATGACCTGCAAACACTGAAAAACTTTTCTATCCTTTTCTGCTATTATAAACCAACACTACTAGCAAAAGTATTTCACTATCTTTAGGCTCCTTGACTACCTTTTCCCTTTCTCTCTTACGCTACATAACAACTGTGTGAAGAATGAGGGTCAAATTCTGTATATACTAGATGTAGGAAGGAGTGAGGAGTTAACTCGAATTAGGGAGAGAATGCATGCCATTACAACTCGCCTTTTGCACTTAACTTCCCAACTCAACTAGACTTGTAAATAAACTTTGCATGTCGTGGAAACTCGTCCTTGAGACTTGATGTTGCATGGCATGCCAACTCAACATGCAACTCGACATGCAACTAGACATGCAACTCAACATGCAACTAGACATGCATGCAATGCAAATTGACATGCATGCATGAAACTTGATATGCATGAAACTCGACATGAAACATGCAGCATGACTTGTCAACGTAACATTGACCACTCGAACTAGACAATCAATTTGACTTTTACAACTTGAGTTTGACAACTCAAACTAGACATGCAGCTCTACCTTTTACAAGTTGAGTTTGCTACTCACACTAGACATTCAACTATATTTTTATACATGGAAATTCAAATTTCTTTTCATGGTGGATAATGTTACACGTGCCAACGCACTAGATCAATATATTTACATTATTTTCATAAGGAATATTGTTTGTTTGTAGCTCATAGGAATTTTATGTTCAACCTAACTTTTGCTAGATGCCCTGATTTTTTATCATGGCTCACAAGGCTTGACTAGGCTCACAGAGGTTGTACATTCCCCATGACATTTTCACTAGTCTTTCTATGCTCACAGAGGTTGAACATTCCCCCTGGATTTTTCATTAGAAATACATCTCGAATTTTTTCTTAGACTTACAAGATTTCTTCCTTTACCTTGGATAGACTCACAAGATCATATAGAATCTCATTTGTCTTGACTCTTGGTTTGACTCACGAAGGTTGTACATTCCCCCTAGTTTTTTTCAATACCTCACATGAATAGTTGATTTTCCAAATCTCCCTGGCTAGCCTCAGGGTGGCCCACATGGCCTCTCATTGGATAATGACTGTCGATGTTGCCAAATTTAACATATATCAGGACATGTTCACATTGTAGTCAAAGAAAACTTACAAACAAATATATTAGGTTGTAACAACCATTGCCAATTCCCTTCATGGATTTTGTTAGTGGTTATCCTACCACCCAATGCAAACATGATTGAATCTTTGACGTACTATACAAATTCTCAAAGAAGCTAGTATTCGTAACTTTCCACAAAACTATTGGTGCCTCTAAAGTTGTCAAACTCTTATTTTAACATGTATGGAGTAATTTTAGCTTACCTTTGGCCATCATTTATGATCACAACTCTCAATTTCTCAATCTCTTTTGGAAATCATTATGGAACCTTTTAGGTTGTCAATTACTCTTTTCTACATTTTTCCAAGGCCATACAAATGGTCAAATTGAAGTAGTTAGTTGCAACTTCATTCATTCTTACTACATCTATCATCAACAAAGCATGAGGTATAGGCATGAGGTTTGTGCAATGTGCAACACATTGGGTCTAGACATTTTCTTAATCCCTCTACTATATGAAGAAAGAGAAGTGATGATAGAGGAAAACCCTCACTTAGCACTCTTGTTTGTTGGAAAAAAGGGGCACAAGAATCTCTGGTAAGACAAACTAAAAGATACAAACATAGGAATCTATGGTAAGACATATCTATCTTCTGCACTGCTAATTTTATTAAACTCAAAAAAGAGTTACAAGCATAAAAGTGTCACTTCCCTCACACTCGAACCCCTTTTTCCTCTTTTTCATTACAATATATAGAGATACATATCATAACCACTGAAAGGAGTCGAATTCATGAAGGTTTTCTATCTTTAGAACAAGTTACAAATGAACCAAAACAAACTGCTACCAAACTGCTAAAAAAATTCTTCAAACTAGGAAATAGTATTTGACTAACTAAATATATACATATTATGACTTAAATACATCAATTAAATGACAAAAATTAGGTCCTTTGAATATCCATGCTCATCTAACACTTGTACTCTAGCTGGAAGTTGATTGGATGTTGATTTGGAGGACTGGTGTACTTTCAAAATGTGGAGAGATTGCTCCATGTGAAACTGTAGTTTCAAAACTTTCACAGGCCTCCAAAACCTTACTATAAAGTATATATTCCTCCATAACCATTAATAGATCCTTCCCAAACAAATTAAAAAATCCTTTAATAAATTCAATAACCATTGATATGAGCACGTGTTCTTGTATTTCTAGATTCCTTTTGATTCTTTTTAGATTTTCACAAAACAAGAGTTACTTTGCAAAATCCACCAACTACCTAGAATAATGTTTTCATTCATTTAAAACTAGTTCTCTAAACTCAAGTTCCTTCAACCAATGTGAATTGAACTTAAAAGGACATGTGGTTTTTGGAGTAATATGCCCCACTTGTAGGAAAATAGGGTCATGGTCAAAGGGTCCTGCTTCTCCTATCCATGTACTACTTATATCCCTTGTCATCAATATTTTGTAGGAGGTATTTGGCCATGGGGTCCATCCTTCTATCTCCCCCCCACAACTACCTAGGATCAAGGTGATATTTAAATCACCTTCCATGATTAAATTGTCCTTTATCAAATCCATGTTCCCCAAAAATAAATCCCACAAACCTTCCCTACACTAAAAAGGTACATAGACCTTAATAAAAATTTAAAATTGAATCTAAACATGGGGAGAACAACTCGAGACTGGTGGTATTCTATAAAAAGGAGACACTCCTGAATCGAAGGGACTTATGCCATCATACCCAAAACCCCCTAGATTTCCCCTTTACATTGAGAGCTTCAAAACTCCATTCATGAAGAGTAAACACTAGCAATTATTTTACCCTAACAACCACCATAATTATTTTCTGAATCAAAATAATCTCTATGTTATTTGTTGCTACAATTTGGTTTACATATCTTCTTTTATAGACACTCACTAAACCTCTTATGTTAGAAGAGAGCACAGCCATTTTATACCCTTGGAGTGGACTTTGCCTCCTCTAAGGGATCCATGAATAGTCATTTGTTTGCATGATAAGAATTTCCTTGTCCTCTTGATGTTGGACATTCTCTGGATGACATAATAAAACATTGAATCAATGTCTTCTCAATGACAAATGTAGTGGAAAATATTTCCTCCTCACTCTCTTCTTCCTCATCTCGTTCTCTTAACATATTATAGAATTTTCTTTCATATATATATTTTTTGTGGGCATAGATACTTCTTATAGAATCACTTCAGTAAGCTATCACACTATGAGGGGCATATCTATGACATCAAAATCACCTCTTGCACTTGAACTTTTCCATGCCCACTTAGGGGTTTTGAACCCAATTTTTGTCACTCAAAATTAGCATAAAAATAAGTTTGAAATAGACGACCTTTGATAGAAAACAAAAAATAACTTATTTAATCACTTAGCAGAGTTCCAATGTGGTTAAGTCAATTAGGAGAGGTGATGATTTCATCGTATCATTTTAGATATCTCACTATATTCTTACAATCTTGGCTAACTATATATCTGATTCGATTGACTAAAGGAATAACCAAAAAGGTACATGTAATATATTTCTTCCTCGAGTGAGGGTAGCTCAGGACAAATAGAGGGAAATGTGGATGCATCTACTAGATCATATGATAAATGAACAAGGACCAATAAAGGTGAAAAGGTCAAAAGAAAATTCCGTAGACGCATGGATTTTTTTCTTGCCGAAGGAGGATCATGGTCTTATGATGATAAGAACTTATGAGACAACGAGTTTCCACTCATGTATAAGCATATGGTGAAACAATGGGTACCTAAGGAAATGCTTACGTTCGGCACTGACTTCATTGTCAACAATAGGACGTATCACATTGCACCATCCTTCATGCATGGCTTGGGGTTATTTTCCATGGATGGAAGGCCTAAATCTTCCAATAATATTGCAAGGTTTATAAACAACACACGACCCGAGACAACAAACAAGCAACCAAATTGCATATATGAGGGACACAAAGAGAATCGAGTAGTCGTGTGTGCGCTAAAAAATATAGCTCCTAGGTAAGATTTATTAGCAGATTACCATTTGAATCGAATAGAAACATCAACTAATAGTGTGCGGGTACTTATGAAACACCTCTATAAGCAACCTATACTTATTGAATTATATTTTTTGTATCTTTAACAATGTTTGAAATATTTTATGGTCCCAATTTTATAATAATATGGGAGGTTAATCGTGGAAAAGTTCTAGCTGCAGAACATGTAAACGATTAACAATTTCGATTTACACTTAATGCAAATATTATTATTTATTTGTATATTTTTATTTGTATGGCAATTGGTTTTTTGTTATCATTAACAATTTTTAAATGTTTCGGGGTTCTAATTATATTATAATGTGGTAGGGTGATTGTGGAAAAAGGGAAACCGCAAAACATGTAAACAATTAACAAATTCAACTTTGATTCTACGTGAATTTTATTATTTGTTTATATAATTTTATTTTTGTGACGATTAGTTATGTCATTTGTTTATATAACTGAAATAACATTGATTTGATTGAAATATGTAGTCTGCAGGCCATGATGATCATGATTCCCCCGATGAGGATGAGTTGTATTCATTCCCTGATCCAATGGTAATGATTAAAAATCAGATCATTAAATAGAACAAGGAACTTGCTCTCTTGTTAGACAGTGTGGATTAAACTCCAGGAATCATAGAAATGACCAATCTGGTTATGACACAACTTAGGACATATCAAATAATAACCATAATTTAAAGTGATTTTTTTTATGGACTAATAAGTTCAATTATGATAGTTTGTTTTTTAACTTTTACATTATCTAACGAAAAACCATTTTCTTTGTTATATAGAGATATTTGGAACCTGTTCATCCTGGTCTTGGTAGTAGTGGAACTGTAGAGATTCCATAGAGTCCTATCAAAAGCCGTCATATAGTTGCTAGACTATTTACTTCTCCATCTTCCACACCTTTATATGGAATCCATGACACACACCACCATACATCCACACAGCAGCCAAGCTCTAGTAGAGGTGGTGACAGAGATGAGGCTAATGATGTGGTTGATATGGGTGCATTTCTTGGAGCTAGACATGTGACTAGCACGTGGAACCTTCCGTGCACCTTTTTTGTCGATGATAACCAACTTCCATTAAAACAAATAAGACTCCCAGGTAGTTTTTCATATTTTAATTGTTTCATGTTGTCCATGTCAAACATAAATCATCAAGATTATTATTTCTAAATTAATGATCATATATATTTTCATGTAGGAAATGACCATTTTTATAGGCACCTAGAGAGCAAGGACTTGTTTATTTTTGGGGAAACTGTATGCACGAGGTGTAATTTCTAGAATTCCAACCTCAAAAATGAACTTTTTTATTATCTTGAAGGCCTCTTTGGAGTAGAGACCTTCAATAAAAAAGAGGTCTCCTCTGTAGTGGGAGAATATTTAAAATATGTGAGGGATGTTTATAGATAAAACTTGGAAGTCAGCCCTAGGTATGAGTGCCCTCCATCGATTCCAGAGAGGGAGTGGAAGGCACTCATTGATGATGCAAAAGAAAATAAATCAAGAAAAACAGGAGAACAAATAATTGGTACCCCAAGGTAAATTACAATATTTTGATTTCAATACCTTTAATTTTCTTTAGATCTAAATAAAAGTGTAGTATATAACATACTTGAAACTTTTGATGATAGGTTGTCTGACACTTTGAAGGAAACTAGAGAAAGGATTTCCAATCATGGCAAGCAAATGCTAGGAGAGGGAATCTACTCAAGGTTACAATCATGAATCATAAGTTCCCAAACTTCTTAACAATATTATTTGTATCACCTTACAATGTTTAGGTAATTTCATCCAATAACATTACAAATACATACTCTTATGTAATGTTGGGTGATGACTTTGGAGCTGAAACCACGAAGGAAGACCTATGAATTGGTTACAAGTATGGCTATAAACTTGTCGTTGATCATAGGAAAAGCATGGGGTAGAACCCAAGATCCAGTTTGCGGGATAAGGTAAATAAAAATCAACCCACATTAACCCTTCATTACTTATAAAATACATAAATGTTTGATATCATCCATAAATTTAATGTCTTACTTTGTTTTAATCATGAGAGAAACATTATCAACGAAAACATTAGTATTGGAACACAATGCATTGATAGTGCAATGCAACTAGAAGATCAGGGTGTTCTCGAGCAGCCCCATCCTAGTAGGGTGCAACTCGACAATGTTCCTGTGACTGAGGCCCACGAAGGTAAAATGGCTTTATATTAATCATATAATTAATAATTTCGTACTTATAAATTTTGTACTTCTACTTTTATTACTTATACATTTACAGTTTTTTCCTTATATATTTTGTCATTTTAATGTCGGAGAATGTCGTAGTTGAGCCTCCTCGACCTAAATATCAGGGGTACAGGTAAAACATTCCAATGATGTCCACTAGTGGACTGGGTAAATAATTACATTGCAAAGGTTTTTTTTAATATTAATGAACTACTTCAATGATATTTAAAAATTGGCCATATAAATTTAATATTTTTTTGTTTTTGTAGGCAATGGGCCATCAAAGCAACCTCCACGCCATGGGTACGAGACTAGGCATGCTCGATGTGAGACGACTGAAGCAACATCAACTGTTTAATATCCCCTAGAAAATGAAAACATGGAGGTTGACGAATTACTTAATAACTTGACTAGAAAACTAAAGAAGACTAAAATAAATTTATGATGTATAATAATTTTATAAGACAGATCAATGTATATTATATAGCTAGTATATTTGGAACATATTTTGGATGTTAAATCTCATTTATAAAAATATTTTTTATGACATATTCCTTTGAATGATAAACCTCATTTATAGCTTTACAATCACTTTTTATCAATTTTGAATATTTTTAATGCATATTTGTTATTAGAATATAGATTGGGTATTGGGGAATTGAGAGTGTTGTGAGGGGGGAAGGGGGG
>ML784991.1:121222-161970 GCA_009831015.1 Picea engelmannii
GCATAGGAGCTTCCACCTTCACGTGGTTGGCTCTGTATAATAGATAAAAAATTATTGGATCCGTTTATTCTTGGAGAAAACCTCTCTTGATCCAACAGAGCAACAACATAGTCAATGTTGACTTTGTTGTTGCTCCAAATTGAGGGAGGTTTTCTCCAAGATCAGACGACTCCAATAAATTATTCTCGGAACCAAGAGGATCTTATTCAGGCCATCGCATCTGAGATGCACATTCCTTCGATATATAGTGTTTGTGATATGTGATTCATCATTGTTGAACGCTTACATGCTTAGAATACTAATCGCAATGAATATTTATAGATTTGATCAAGTTGATTAGTTAGTTATCGGTATAACTAATTTTTCTTGTAGTCTTGTGAGCACAAGTTTTTGCAGGTTTCAGAAGAAGCAATCGATAATAAGTGAAATAACTTCAAGATGTGGATCTACTTCGACCATAGGACCTCAGGTAAGTTCATCATATTTTCTTTCTCAAAAGTTAGTCACTTTGATTAGATTAGTTACAAATTCTTCGATTATCATTATTATTATTTGTTACATATAAATAAAGTTATATTTCAATGTCTATACTTCTGAATATAAATATGAAGGGTGTTAAGATACAAAGTGATAAAAGGTTTTGTATATCTATCTTAACCTTCTTTTAATTCAGTATATGATTTTGTTTTTGGATTTTTATTTATTTATTTTGGTTATCTCTCATATTTTTCTTATCTTTTGTTGTTTTAATGGCTATTCATAAATCTATCTATGTTGTTAGTTTAATGGTAGATTATGATTCTTATGGAGTAAATGGTGTTGTTTATTTAATGGTTATTCATAATTCCATCTATCACATATATTTTTTTATTGATTTTTAGTAAATGGTGTTGTTGCTTGATATATTCAATGTAAAAGAAAGGTAAGAACAACCAAATGTTTTCATATAAAATCAATATTTATAATGTATTCAAGACAATCAAGAAGGTACTAATAAAAAATGTTTCTCCACATATATAAATTTCGGGCAATAAGAACATCAAGACTAATAAAAATCTCTATTAAAATGCATGCCACAAACAAAACAATCGTGAGCCCTAAGTACTATTTTGTGGAAGCATGTTGTTTTATGTAGAAGCAAGCAACAAAATGATTTGGATGAATGTTACTCAATGGTAAAGAGCTAATATCATTTCAACTTGAAGGAAAACAAGTGAAAGGAACCTCAAAGAGATAATTCTAATCCAAAGTAAGTCTCCATGAAATTAAACCAAATCTACTTCAACCCACATGGGTGTAGGACCTTTTTGCATGCCTCCTAGATTTAAAAAAAAACTTCATGAATGACTTCTAGACTAACCAAGTGATATCATATGCACCAATTTCTTAGGGGAAGAGTTGCATAAATATCTTGTAGATATCATAAGATCCAAGTGCTTAGGGGAAGAGTTGCATAAATCTCTTGGGGAGTATAACGATGTGAGAAAAAATTCATTTGTACATGAGTGTAGTTCTACTCTATGTAATTTCCTTATTGTTTTTAATCACACTCGATGATGCAAGGAATGCCAAATGGGCCCCTTCCTTATCTCACTATGTGAGCCAATCCTAATCGCTCTGCAAAACCATGTATGTTATACAACAACATACAACAATATAGTAAATATATAGTGTATAAAAGTGGAAAATAAATAGTCATGAATATCATTGATAGAGAGGGAATCACAAAACTAGTCCACTCATTCTCATTAATAAATCATATTTACATATAAAATGTCTTTTCACCTTAGTGCCTTGAAATTTTAGCTTCTACAACTATCACATATATCAATCCACGTAACTTAACCTTCAACCTTCTTCTTTGGACCAATCTTCCTCTTCTTCTTTTAATCTCTCTTCTTACTCATGTCCTCTCATCTTGTATGAGTCTCCTCATTAATGATGTCATACAACCTAATATCCTCAATCTCTTCACATTTATAGATGTCTCCACCACTAACATATAAATAACACATTCATATGTAGGTTGTAAATGCTTCCTTATTGATGGTTTTATAAATCACTATTGGTTTTCCATGCACCTACATTGCACACCTTCATGTTCCAAAACTTTTTCTATGCATCCTACCCTTGAACCTATTTATTTTTCAACATCCTTAGTTAGTCCTTTCCCAACCTTCATTTGTGTTGAATTCCCCCTACATATCTTGTTTGGATCCTGGTCATTGCTACCTTGCACACATACATCAAATCTCACACATGTTCGCACATCCTCTCCTTTTGTGCCTAGATGCACAAATGCCTTTTTTCCTATCAACAATGCTCTTGCATCAAATTCCACTTACAAATAAAAACTTGTGTGTCCTTGATCAAATCGTGTGCATTTCTCTACATATATCTCTAGGTTCCCCTTGTGAAGGTTTTGATACTTATCTTAAAAACTACAAGTGATTTCCTCTATATTTGTCCTTCCATTCTATTAAATACGGTTTATATGGTGTACCATGTGTCTTGAAAAAATTCTCACCTATCACTTCCTTAAACTATTTTTTCTTCTTCTTGGGCATATGGTTGCATTAATCATCTTTCATGTCTTCCCTAGTGCATAATATTATGTCTCTTTGTAATCTTAGATATCCTTCATATCGAATATCAATAATTGTCAAATTCTTTAGAAAATTCTTCCTTGTATGCATTAGATATTTTGATAATATTAATCTCATTTTGTTTTGAAATACTCAGAGCCCATCATGCTCGTGATGAATTTTCTCGTTGATGGTGTTGATAGTTTGTCGACAATATTGAAACTTTGTCCCCTAGATTCATTGGATAGTTCGTCTCTCAGGCGATGACCTAAGGTTGTATTTCATGGGACGATCTCTTTAGGTCATATTTCATGTGACAACCTCTTTAGGTCATCTCACGTGCGATGACCTAAAGAGGTCATCTATCTCGTGCCACAAAATTTAAGTCATCTCATGGGGGACGACCTAAAAAGGTCATCTCCCTTGCGACAACAAAAATATGACATCCTTAGGTCATATCTCAGGCAACGATATCCTTAGTTCATCGCAAGTTCCATGACACATGATACGACGTTTGGGGGGTCCAAGATTCGTCACCATCTTCATGACAGAACATTGCATGAGTGTCGAAATTACCATCATAAAATGACCCAAATGACATATGCATATATACTAACATATATATATTGATTGATGAATATGTTAACATTTATATTTGTTGGTATATATACTAGTATTTACTTAGTCTATATACTGGTATATATATCGACATACCAGTATATATATTAGTATATATATCGACACTTAAACCTAGTATACCTATATGTCAATATATATACTGGTATATATAGTTAATATATATATTGGTATATATACTTAGTCTATATTGTGGTATATATATCGACACATAAACCTAGTATATACCTATATCTTGCTATATATACTCGTATAGAACTATGACTAACTAATGAAGGTCATAGTTTCTTTGTTGGTCAAAGTTATTTGATGATAGTTCATGTCAGTTAGAGTCCCTGACTAACAAATGAACTATTACCTCATGAACTTTGATTGCCAGGAACTATTCCTTGGAACTATGACAAACAAACAAAGGTCATAGTTCCTTTTGAACTGCCATTTAAATCAAGCTGCAATTTGATGGGCCAATGATACAATCCCAAGCTAGGAAGAGTGGAAGTTTCAAAATAAAGGCCTATAATAAAGAGGGATTCTAAGACAAGGAATCGATATAACCTAAAGGCTATCTAGTTTGTCAAAGGCTTTGGACATGTCTAGTTTAATGATCACTCCCAGGGATTCAAAATATTTGAGGGAGAGGATCATTTTATGAGAAATAATGATACCATCCAAAATATGTCATCCCTCCACCTGAACTATTTTTTCTGGAGAGATTAGGGAGGGGAGGAGGGGTTTAAGGAGATCTGCCTTGAGTGTGTTGCTATGCGAGGCCGATTTATATCCATTAGGATCATACCGTCAACCCACAATAATCCTACTGTAGGAGGGAGTTGTTATTTCAGGAATATGATTTTGAGGTTGTAATGAAACCATGGAAGCTTAATGTAGGACCAGATCATCTATCGCACATATTTTCAGGTGAAGATGCAAGCAATTTAAAGTATAGCTTCCCAAATGCACAACTATTTGCAGTAAATATGGTGGATGATTACTTCTTAGACATTGTGCAGTTTCTAAGTACAGATATGGATCCATCAGACATGATGGTGGAAAAGTAGAAGCAACTAGTAGTGAAAGAAATAGATTATCTGATCATGAAAAAAAATCGTTTAGGCCCTCAAAATGGCCCTGGAAGTTCAGGAATCGAAAAACTGCTAAAAATAGTAAATTTCCAAAAAAATGTTTTGATCCAATTGGACAAGATGGGTGGCCACTGAGATCCTCCAGGATAATTCATCACCCATTAGGAATAAATGGTCTCCATTGTGTTGATTTCCCCCATTATATGAGGAAATTTCTGTTGAATTTGGCCTCGGGTGAGCCACTTGCCTTGGTGCAGGAATTGCCCTGCTTTGACAACCTGATAAAGCTAGATCCTTTGTTGGAGAGTGGCCTTGAATTTTTCGTCTGTGATATGATTAGTGGATTCCTTTTCCATGCATTCATGTTTGAGCTATGTTGGTGTCAACTGTTCTTCTATCTTCGAGGTGTCCAATAATGGTGGAAAATAAGGCCAAAGGAGGTCGACATTGAATACTGGGTGCAAGCCAAGGAATGGGGGAAGGTTGATCTCAAAATCATTGTCACTCACAACCTTGGTTATGGTGTAGGGTCCATAGCAGAGTGGAAAAATATTCCGATGAGACCCTATAAAGCGTTCTTTCTACAAGTGCAACCAAAATTTGTCTCCCACCTAAAACTGGTGTGGCACCTGGTGTTATCATGGTGTTGCTTGTACTTGGCATTAGAATGTTGTAAAATATATTGAACCTGTTGGAGGATGTGTTGGATCCGCTCAATGAACCAAGTGGATTTGTCAGTTCCAATTGGAGCATGCAACGAGTCTTCCTGGGTGGCCACAACAGGTAGTGCAACATCCATGGGACCCAATGGTTGAAATCCCAACCCCACCTGAAAGGGGATGTGGCCAGTTGATCTATGTATGCATCTATTGTAGTTGCGATGAAAATAAGGAATACTCTCATCCCAGGTTTGGGGGTGCTTGGAATTGTACATGCGCAATATGTGCATGATCATCTGGTTGACAACCTCGGTTTGGCCATCTGTTTGGGGGTGGAAGGTAGTGGAATTGGTGAGCTTGGTGTCTAGTAGTGACTAGAGGCTTGACCAAAATTTGTTGAGGAAGCAACTATCCCGATCTAAGATAATGGTTTGTGGGATCCCAAAGTGTACTCACATTCATTCAAAGAATAACTTGGCAATGGCCTCCACTATGATTATCTTCTTGCAGGCGGCCATAATCACCATCTTGGAAAAGTGATCAAAAACCACAAAAAACAGTCATTTCCCCACTTGATGGATGGAATTCCCGACATGTAGTCCATCGAGATGAATTCCTAGGGTCTGTCAGGAGTAGGCAGAGGAGTGTACATGCCTTTTTTTCTTAATGGTCGGTTTCGCAATAGCACAACTAGTGCAGGACTGAATATACTTTCTTACATCCTATCAAAGTTTCGATTAGTAGAAATGTCCTTGTAATACTGCCACTGTCTTTTCCACTTCGAAGTGTCCTGCCACCCGAATGTAGTGGGCTTCCCAAATAATATTCGCTCGTTGTTATAACCCTAAATTGCACCACACATGCTTACCTGGCATCAGGCCAACTCATATCCCTTCATTGCCAAAACATCTGCTGAGAAACCTCTTTGAAAATCCCTTTGGGTTAATTCAAACGCACCCTAACCCACTATTGCATGCATTGGAACTCTGGCAGGCCTACTACTGCACGCGTTGGAACGCTGGCATGCCTACTACAGCCCACGTTTACCTAACAAAGCACAAAAACAGGAAAGTTTCCGATGGGACAAAAAGATATGGGTCAGTTAACTGAAACTCCCAGCCATGCATGGCCGAGAGTTTGTCCAAAACCCTAGCTCCTTCTAGCCTATAAAAGAAGGGGTAGGGGTACTATTTGGAGAAGGAAAAAGATATCAAAGAAACTCTGCCCAATTGTCGAATCCATTTTTCCCAAACCTTTAGCCTTTCCTCAAGCCTAAGAAGAATTCAAGCAAAGCAGTTGGAGGACAAAGAAGAGGAGGAGCCCAGGATCAGGATCAAGGAACGGTGGCCGGTCTCAACACTAATTGTAAGTTGATTCATTTTAAATATAATAAAAGAATACTTTTCCCATCCCAATGCATGAGTTATATATGATTTATTCGATTTATGCTTAATCTCTAACCCTCAGGTAAAAGAATAGCATGCATGCATAGTGTTTTGTCTTGATTACAGGATTGTCTTTGGAAGGAGCAGTGTAAGCAAGTAGATAAAGCGCAATGGAGGATCTACACCAAACATCAGTGAAAAGGTTAGTAGGTCTTTTCCATGCTTGTATGTGAAAAAGGGGTTTAAGTTTTGGGGTGACAGGTTAAAAGTGATTTCTTTAAGGTCATGATCTGTATGCAAGTCTAACCCTAGCTTGCTAGTCCGTAGGGTATTATTTCCCAACAACAGAATTGGCGACTCCACTAGGGAATTTACTCTTTAGGGTGTTTCGGATTTAGTTGAGGTTTTTGGGTAGTTTAAAGGATTAGATTTTCTGTTTCTTTGCATGTCTGTTTTCTGTTAGGTCAGAGCTAGCAGGGAACTTGGTTCTTTATACCAGTTTTTCCTTTACTGTTGCTTGACAGTGATTATCGGGACGCACAGAGGTACACTCGGCCTGCAGAAGGCCTTCCCGCGTGTAACCCGTGCCCTAACCTTCTATAGCCCGCGTTTGAAGGCTTGCTGTAGGGGTTTCAGTAGCGTGTAGGAGTCAGAAAGCTTGAAGAGGCATTCCTCCTCCTCCCTGTCAGAATTATACATTCTCAGGGGGCTTTCTAAATCCTGTCTGAGTCTTGCTGGTTCATAGTCTCGCCTCAGTTTGTTTGATTGCTTTTTGTTTTTCTTTGCAATTATTTTTATTTTCTATTGGAAGAAGCATCCAAGCCTTCAAGAGACCCTAGTTGTCAATACCAGGGGCCTTTTCTAGGTCTGGACTGCCTGTGTTTGGTTTTGTCTTAGAGTTTATACATACACGCGGCCTGTGCAAGTGCAGCCCGCGGGTACCCGCGCGCTCTTGTAGGTCAGCACACGTTTGAACGCGTGTTGTTTTAGTAACAATAGCGGGCTTGACAGGTTGCTTTTCAACCAGAGTGGGGCAGTCATCCCTTCTTGTGGTGAGAAGTGTTCCTCTCAGGGGTTTGAGTCTAGGGTTGCATAGTCAGTAGGTGAGGGCCTCTTACCCTTAGACTATTTTTTCTTA
Source organism: Picea engelmannii (assembly GCA_009831015.1). Taxonomy (NCBI): domain Eukaryota; kingdom Viridiplantae; phylum Streptophyta; class Pinopsida; order Pinales; family Pinaceae; genus Picea; species Picea engelmannii. The sequence continues at coordinate 128,708 of ML784991.1, forward strand.
GTTGATGTTTGATAGAAAAGACAAAAAAAAAAAATCTTCTTTTATGGTTTTTAGACAAGTGTAAGAATCGGTGCTTTCTTGATTGTCATTGTGTGTCTTTGCTCTGTTTCTTTGCAATCTGTGCTTTAAGCAAGAATTTTATTTTGTTTTCTTGGTTTTGTGCTTGTCGGCATTTTTCCCTTGTTGCTTCATTTAGCACTCAAATAAAAAAATATATATATATCTCTTTTTCATTTTCTTCTTTGTTTGAAGATTGTGTTGTTGCATCAATAGCTAGGAAGAAGTCTTTTGTTCATAAGTTTTTGTAGTGCATTTAGAGCATAAGTAGCTCGTAGTCAAGCGAAATTCCTTTATGTTTGCTGCATGAAATCTTAGACAAATTGAAAAGAAAAGAAGTCTTTCTTTGCGAAAAGTTGTTGATTGTTGCATGTTTTGTAAAAGTTTTTGTTTCCAAGCATTTCTTATTCATTTTGGCTTTGAGTCTTTACACACCATCAGTTTCACCTTCATACCTTGTGACGTAAAAAAAGCCCATAAAAGCAACACTAATTAAAATCTATTAGACTTTTTGTTTGTAGGGTTCATATACTAGCTCAGGACTAGGGCCTTGGAATAGGTTGGAGAGTAAACTCTCCAAGGCCACTCAAAACCAAACGTTGGAGTCTGTGATAGGGAGTGTAGAAGTCCAGTTACGTGGAAGTTATATTTCACCCCCCTCTAACACACGGGATAAACACGAGGTCGTGTAAGGAAAGGTAGCGGAGATAACCCCTCCAAAGCCGGACCAAGTGTAGTGGAGAACACATATCGAGGATTTGTTGAGGGATTCCGTCGTTTTCATTTTCCACGGGGCTTCATGGGTCTCGAATCCGTTCAAGGTCCTCAGTCGTCTTCCGGACCATTTTCTCTCGATACCCTTGACAGGTTTTGGGCTTGATACCCTGCTCATTGTGGTCTACCCGACTATCGACTATACTCTCCTGGTGACTGTTCGTGTGTTGTCAAACTAGTTGCCAATATTTTAGGGACATACACAGGTGACTGCGGGGGTATACCATGGTACCTAGGACAGACATCGGGCCATTCTTTGTAGAGTATACCCGGAGGGTGCTTCCGTTTTCGAGTTGCACTTGCACCGGTAAGTTGCTCTAGTGTTGGTTGTTGTAACTGTTCTTCAAAATAGTTAGTGATTGCTTGTCTTATCTCTTAGGGGATTCTTTTTAGTGTGTGTTACTGTTTGAACGTGTATAATACCTTAGCGTGTCGTGGATCTTTTCACACAGTGGAGGATTCAGAGCTCTGTCGGTCATGAAGGCTTCTGGGCCTGCCGCCGGTTATACTGGAGCCACCCCCGCCACCATTGAGGCAGAAGCTGGACCAACAAGGGTCTTTCGAAGCAACAAGGTTACAAACCATTGTGCCCGAACAACTCCCGAAGGAATCAATCACCAATATTGGCTCAGTTGAAACCCCAACCACTTATACTTGGCCAACGGTCATTGTACCCATCCAGTTTTACGAACGCCTGTCAGTACCTCATACAGTTATGGAACCAAACGTTGTTACTTCCTCTGGGAATTCTTCCATTCCCACCACCATTGCTACCACAAGAGAAGCCTCTCCTAACTTGCCGTCGTCAGTCCGGGCCACCATGGTCTCGGCCGCAACTACGTCGCATAGTGGACCGACCCCATCTATTGCGGCGGCCACAAATCCTTTCACACCTAGTGCGTTAGGCTCTCCGTTCTCATACGGTATGCCTAGTTCAAGTATAAGTCCTACACTCACTTACTCCACTTTACAGACTTTGGGTCTGGGGGCAGGGAGCTCTAACGCTCCTCTGCAAGGTCAACTTGGGGGCATTCCTGTCCCTTTTAATGATTTTCCTTATGCTGGAGGTCATATCTTTCCTTCGTCCCCTTCGCTTGGTGGTCTACATCAGCAGTCCACCGGGCAGCCTGCACAAACGAGTTCGTTTGGAGCCGGGAGTCAAGGAACACCTACACAAACTATACCGGTAGGTTCATCACCGTTTGTTTGGAACAGGACGTTTGGTAACAATACTTTCGCATCCACTGCTTTCCCATCTGGGGGCACTCCCATCTTTGGACAGTCTACTCCGGTGCAGAGTACTATTCCTGCGTCGGGGGCACATATAGTAGGACCTTGGAACTCAGGACAAGGATCCATTCCCTCCTCGGGAATGTCATTCTGGGGTAACTCTTTCCACAGTCAATGGAACCCCGGACAGACTTCTATGCCTCTCCTAGTAGGACCGGCATGGGGTAATCCTTCCCAAATTCCATCAAACACGATGAATGCCCAAGATCCTATGTCCTTTATGGGGAATCAGCCAATGATGTCTCCATAGATGAAAAATCCTTACGCTGGTCCGAGCCATGGTTTCTACCAGAATTCGGGCCAGCAGCCAAACTTTTCCTGACAACCTGGTGCCAGTCAAACTCCAGGACCCTTTTTCCCAGGCTATCAGCAGCAACCCAAACTACCATTCTTGGTGACGTTACACTTGCCAGATTTGACAAGGTTGTTAAATGATCCTATTTTTCACGATCCACATTGGCCTCCTATGCCAATGAAGTTTCCTTCGGACATTCCAAAGTTCGAGGCCAAGCCTAACGAAGATCCAGGTGATCATGTGACTACTTTCCACCTTTGGTGTTCATCTAACTCATTGAAAGATGACTCCGTCCAGTTGCGATTGTTTCAACGCACTCTTATCGGGAGTGCCGCGAAATGGTACATTGAGCTTGATCGCTCATGATATTTTTCTTTTGGCGAACTGGCTATGGCCTTCCTTAACCATTTCCAGTTTCCTGTGAGATACGACGCGGGCACAGAGCTGCTTTCCAATTTTGAACAGACGACAACGGACCATATATCTGATCATATCCGAGAGTGGAGATGCCGAAAGAGTCTAATCAAAGTATCGATTCCACCAAAATTCTTGCTTGAGTGGTTCCTTAAGTCTTTAGTACCGCAATTATCCAAACACGTCGCGACTTCTGGGGTTTTCTCCGAAGAAGATGCCATCATGAGGGCTCAACAGTTTGAGCTAATCTATTCTCAGTCTGGTTTATTATACAACATCCTGCCGGATGCACCACGATCGATACTGGATAAAACTAGACAGAGAGCCAGAACACATGCCGATGGTATCATTGGTTCGATACAAACCAAGCCCGCTGAGCAATTGACAAAACAATTGCAGCAGTTATCTATACAACACTCATCGGCCAGCCAGACTACTACTTTGGCTGCTCCTCCTACCCAAACGTGGGAAGTACACTCTGTGAAGACGACTAACCCAAAGGCCAACAAGCAGCCGAAAGGGAAGAAAAAACAACGAAATAAGGGTAAGGGGGAGAAAAAACCCACTGATAATGATGACGAGGGCACCACGGAAAAACGGAAGGCGAGGTATCCGTGCAACTTGTGTGCGGAAGACCACCCAACCCATCTGTGTCCTCGACTTGCAGAGGCCCAAAAGTTTGTCACATAGTAACAACAAGCTGTGTTGACTAATCCCTTTCAGCATGGGAAAAATTTAACTCAATCCTCTACAAGTACCGAAGGGGGCAGCCAAGAAACCTGCCCTCCCCCAAATAATTCCTCTTCCGCGAACGTATTTATGGTTAGGGGTGATGCTTTAATAGCGACTAGAGCGCATGACTATAGTAAACCAAGTGCCTCTGAGAAGGGAAAAGAAGCCGAACTCCCATCTCTTCCTCTACAGATTGAGAAGACGTTGGGAGAAACGATGACACACATTCCAAAAGGTGCGTTTAAGAAGGTTTCTCACAATTCAAACACAAGGGCCGCCCATAATTACTCTGTGGTGGAAGATTTATCCCAAACCCCTTGTGTTATTCCCACTTTGGAGGTCCTCCAAAGTTGCCCTGCTCAGAGGAAAGCCTTGTTGACTGCTTTAGGCTCTACTGAGACTTGTAACCCGGGTACCATCATGCTAGATACAACTGACTTAAAACCTCGTCTGCCTTACCACGTAGCGTTTTAGATAGTAGTGGCTTATCCCATGAAAACTTTTACACATAATATTTTTCGTACGGTGGTCAACGAGGGTGCCTCGACATGCGTTATGTCGTTATCATGCTGGAAAGCCATTGGTCAGCCCGAGTTGTCTCCATCACCTACTCTCCTCACTGCGTTCGACGGTCGTTCTTTCCGACCACATGGTATCATTCCTTCTTTCCCTGTGCAGTTAGGAGGGAAGACTGTGTGTGTCGAGGTAGAGGTAGTCGATGCCCCCCTCGACTATAATCTCTTGTTAAGTCGTAGTTGGACTTATGCTATGCAAGCGGTGGTTACTACGGTTTTCCAAGTCTTGTTGTTTCCACACGAGGGTTGGATAGTGACCATTGATCAATTGTCCTTCTCTAGACCTGACCCAGCTTTGGGGGCATCCACGGTTCCCATGATAGATAATCCTCAAGCCGGTGTCGTTAGCGTAGGAGTTGGTTTGTGCCCATCTTTGATGGGTACTTTCGATTACCCACCTCCTCATGGAGATGTCAATTTTATATCGACCCACCACAAGACTGAGATTTTTCACGTCTCTTCGTTTTGCACGACTTACTTTTAGGATCCGTGGACTCTTCCTTCCCCATCATCCACGATGGATGAGACAGGGCACACCGGCATGGCCATGCCCTTGTCGGTCGCTGAAGTAGCGTACTCTTTAGTCCAGCAAGCTTCAACTAATTCTGATCCGACTCCTGCACAAGAGTTGGATCCACCTTTAGAGCCTATCTGGGCTCAAGGTTCTCTCGCCAGTACTGATTCGTTAGATTTGGTCTTGCCTTCGGATGAAGCAGTAATAGAAGCAATGACTAGTCCGGACAATCCTTGGGAAGATCTTCATCACAGATCATATTTCCTCCCAGAGTTAAGCCGAATCGAGGTAGGAGAATTCACTATCACCATGACGGGAGATCAGCCATGTCCCATTAACCTCTTAGCTACATAGGAAATTTATGCTGAGGGAAATATGGCAACTATCACTGCCACTAAACCTATCAACATCTCCCAAAACCCTGGCGTCGTGGAGAATGTCTTCGTTGGAGCGGATTTCTCCCCCGAAGAGATTCATATTTACATGGATCTTTTCAAAGAATTCCGCGATGTCTTTGCCTGGTCTTATGAGGAAATTCCAGGCATCGATTCGAAAATAGTTGAACATGAAATCACAACGTATCCTGACGCTAAGCCTGTTCGACAAAAACTTTGTCCAGTTAATCCTAGGAAAGCAGCAGCCATCAAGAGTAAGGTGGAGAAATTGCTCAAGGCAGGGTTCATTTACCCTATTCATTTGACTCAATGGGTGTCAAACCCTGTGCCGGTCGATAAAAAACAAGGCACGATTCATGTATGTACCGATTTCCGTGATTTGAACAAGGCATGTCCAAAAGATAATTATCCAACCCCATTCATCGAATAGATCATTGATGAATGTGCCGGTTGTGAAGCCTTCTCGTTCATGGATGGTTTTTCAGGATATAATCAAATCCAAATCAAACCTGAGGACCAACACAAAATGACATTCATTTGTCCGTGGGGTACGTTCGCCTATCGTAAGATGCCTTTTGGCCTCAAGAATGCTGGAGCCACTTTCCAATGGGCCATGTCTTTTGCGTTTCACGACCTCAAACATATAGTCGAGGCCTATCTAGATGATTTATCATCACGCTCTCGCAAGCGAAATGATCATCCTACACACCTCAGACTAATCTTTGAATGTTGTCGATACTTCAGGATTTGCTTGAATCCCAACAAGTGCAGCTTTTGCGTCACGTCAGGACGATTGTTAGGTTTTATTGTAGCAAAAACGGGGATCATGGTTGATCCTCTTAAGGTGGAGGCAATAATCCAGTTTCCTCCCCCACGCACAATCTTACAACTTCAAAGTCTTCAAGGCAAGGCGAACTTCTTACGACGCTTCATCGCCAACTATGCCGAAATCACCAAGGGATTTATGCGTTTACTGAAGAAAGATGTTCCCTTTTTTTGGGACGAATCCGCTCAACGCTCTTTTGATGCATTAAAACACGCCCTCACTACCACACCTATGCTACAGCCACCGAATTATAACAAAGACTTCTTATTATATTTGGCTATCGCAGAGTCAACCATAGGCATGGTTTTAGTTCAGGAAGATGATTCGTTTTCAGAATACATGATCTATTACCTGAGCTGAGGCCTCGTAGGACCGGAACTTAATTATACCCATCTCGAAAAACTTGCGTTGGCAGCAGTTCATGTTGTTCAATGGTTCCGTCACTATGTTATGTTTCGCAAGACCACCGTCGTTGCCATCATTAATCCATTCCAGTACATGTTGACACGACGAGTTATCGATGAAAAAATTAGTAGATGGATGGTAATCCTCCAAGAATTTGACTTAGACTTCGTTTCAGCCAAGTCCAAAAAGTCATTGGTCTTCGCAGAACTTATCTCGAAGCTTCCGGTTGAGTCAGGTGACGTTGTGCCTCAGGAATCGCCTATCCGGGGGGATATGTTTTTGATTGAATCTTTAGACCTCTGGTACGGAGATATACTAATCTATCTCCAAACTTTAAAGTGCCCCACCTCTGCTTCTCGTGATGAGCGTCGGCAGATACGCCATCAGGCTAAGAACTATCTCATACTCAACGATACGTTGTATCGGAGAGGTGTAGACTGCATCTTGCGTCGATGTCTCACTCATGAGGAGGCCATCATAGTGCTCAATGATTGTCATACAGGAGCTTGTGGCGGTCACTTATCTGGGTTGGCAACAGCCCAAAAGATTTTACGAGCAGGTTACTTCTGGCCGACCCTTATGAAAGATTGTATCGAGTCGGTCAAGAAGTGCCATCTGTGCCAAATCTTCTCATGGAAGATGAGGGCACATCCAGCTCCCATGTTTCCTGTCATCACAGTTGGTCCCTTCACTAAATGGGGGATTGATTACACTACATGTAACCCCCTGTCAGCAAGGGGGCACCGATATATCATCGTAGTTGTCGACTACTTCACTAAGTGGGTCGAAGCTATGCCAACGTTCAAAGATGATGGAGAGACTGCAACTCTCTTCTTATTTAACCAGATTATAGCACGGTTCAGCGTCCTGAGGGAGATTGTCACTAACCATGGCAGTCACTTTCAGAACCAAATGATGTCGGAATTAACATCAAAGCTTGGGTTACGACAGGAACACTCATCACCTTACTATCCCCAAGCCAATGGGCAGGTGGAAGCTGTAAACAAAACTCTTAAGACGATTCTACAACGAACTATCAACTCAGCTAAGTCAAATTGGAATTTGATGTTATACTCGACATTATGGGCTTACCGAACCTCAGTTAAGACTGCAACCGGTTTCTCACCTTTCCAACTCGTTTACAGGCTGGAGGCAGTCTTGCCCATTGAATGTCAAATTCCATTTCTGAAATTGGCAGTACAGTTATTGCCAGACACTTCTCCGCTTGAAGAACGGTTAGTACGCCTTGAGCAGCTTGATGAACATCGTCACGATGCGGCCCTGGCCAACGAGGCTCATAAACATAAGGTCAAGTGTCAATATGATAGGTCCGTTTGTCCTCGGGTTTTCTCTGAGGGCGACCTTGTCTTGGTCTATGACCAAGATAAGGACCCCCTGGGGGCAGGAAAGTTTAAACCCATGTGGTTTGGACCCTTCATTACTAAGGAGGTTTTAAAAAAGGGTGCTTATTGTTTAGTCAATTTTGAAGGGAATGCTTTGGCAGAGCCTAGAAATGGGCTCTACCTCAAGAAGTATTACTCATAGAACGGTCACTGTGAGTAACTTTTTGTAACATATGTATAGTCTTTGTACTATTACTTTTTTACATTTCTTTTAAAACGTGTTATGGACGTGTCATTGATGTTATCTTTCATCAATATGGCAGATGTCAAGAGAGTCTGAGGTGTTCGTTGGGTATGCGGACGGTGCTAGTCGACACATGCGGAGGCTTGCCTCTGTAGCTTGGGTAATCTTTACATCACAGGGTCAGTTGTTATCTTCCGAAGGTATATGCTTAGGTGACACCACGAATAATGCTACCAAGTATAGTGCAGTTATTGAGTTACTTCGTGACGCTTTGTCATTTGGTATCTCTCATCTCCGGGTCTATCTAGACACTCAACTGGTTGTGTCGCAGCTAAACAGAGTATACCGGGTTCATGACCCGACTTTACACCAACGATTCCTTAGGGTACGTCTCTTGGAACACAAATTTGATTATATCACATATTTTCATGTTCCTAGGAGTTTAAATCAAATCACAGATACTCTAGCTAATCACATTGTAGATTGGCATCTTGCTCACATATAAAAAGATCATGAACATAAAACATGTAAATACATTTTTGTACACATAATCCATAAGACACAAAAAAGAGATAAAAACCATATATAAACATCATAAAATCCTCAGAGTACATAGATGGGCGCAAGCGCCTCACAAGTGGGAACGATATTAACGAGTCATTGGGGCTTATGCCCTCAAAAAATATATACATATCAGTGCTCGTGGCACATAAACGTCTAAATTCTGTTCAGGGCCTATGGGCCCTGTTATAATCATATACAGCCTGGCCCAAACGCCTAAACAATTGGACCCATGTCCGAGGTACCCCCACAATATGAGTCTGCAAGGAGGGCGGCAGGTCCTCTATCTCTTCCATGGGAACTGTGCGAGTGAGCGCAGTAAAGTTCCGCTCAATTCGCCTTAGGACCCTCTCGGACTCTCCTGCTGGAAGGTTCCCTGCTACTGCTGCTCCTCCAGCGGTGGCAGCTGCGGCTTCTGGCCATGGGCGATGCCTGTTCCGCGCATAGTCGGCAGGTCGCACGGGTCCCACATCTACATGCAATAAACGTTCACCCATCAAAAACTCTGTTATACAAAAACATGATATATATATCAAAAAGACATAAAAATTACATATGAAAAAAAAAAAATGATATAGGTGGAGACTTACCCATCTCCCCTCGCTCCTCACCAGGAGGCACTGGTATCACTGGATCTCTGGAGAAGTCGATCCCCGCATATGGGTAGTCCTCAATAGCTGGGATCTGCCGTGACAGCCAGGCAAAAAAGTCGTCGTTGAAGGCCTCTACGGTCCTTCCACCACCCTGTCGCGGTAGCAATGCTGCCCATCTGCATACTGCGGTGAAAGTAGCCAGATGTCCTCGTACTGTCAGCCGAGGACTAAAACATGGAACTCTCTCGAAGAAAAACGAACATAGGATGGTCCCAAACCCGAAGTCCATGTGTGTCCGCTGTCTGGAATTTGTCAACTGACTCTTCATGATCTCTAGTAGTGTGGTACTCCAATCAAATATTTGTGCATTCATGCACTAGATTGCACAGTTCATTTGTGCGCGCGAAGTCTGATGCACGACTGCGGAGCCGGTAATCCGCCCAATGAGTGATAAAATAGTCTGAAGTGCGAGGCTAGTAATCCTACTAACGGGCACCGAGGAAGTTCTCTGATCGGTCCCAGCCTCACAATACTCCTCTATCAACTCAGAGACTTTGCTCGGTCCCGCAGGAAAAGTCTGAAAGTTGACTGGTTCCCCTCTCCTCGAGAGGCCAGTCAAAAAGTAGATATCCTTGGTGGTGGGTACCAAGGATTTCCCCTCTAGCATGAAAGCCTCTGCATCAGGGTGCCAGTAATCAACCAAGGCATTCAGTAGCCTTGGTTGCGCGCGCATAAACGGACACAAAAAGAATTTTACCAAACCACACTGCGTCAGCACGGCCATAACGTTCAGATCTGCAGCCACTAACTCATTGGCGGCCTCGTGCTCCCTCTCCCTCCACTGAACATACATCCTTCCAGCACAACAAAGAAAAAAAGGGGGATCAGTACTTGTTTAGATTCATTTTTTCATCACGCGGGGGGTACCCGCGGCCTGTCGAGGCGATAGTCGTGGGTACCCGCGGGTAGGCTTGGCTCTGCACGTGGGTACCCGTGGGCTGTCCCTGGACAGCCCTCGTTTGCCTATGGCCGACCTCTTTGAGGTCGACGCCCACCCCCAAAATCAACTAAAAGCAACAAATAAAGTATTGAATAATAAGACAAGGGATTTTGTACTTACTTGGTCCAAGCAGAAGTTCGTTTCGTCCACTGTAGCTCCCAAAATCACGATCTTTGGCAAAGGGGGTCTTTTGGCTCCAGAGTCAATTTCCAAATCAGCAATGGTGATAATGAGCTGCCAGCTTCTATTTATAGACTTTTTGGCCTCTTTTTGTCACTTTTTTGGGCCCCTATCAGTTTCTTTATACCAAACACCATTTAGAGTGATCCAGGAGTTATATGGGAGGGATTTGATCTGGTATTGGGACAATTTTTATTGAGTTTCGAAAAAATAAAAAAAAATATATATATTGACGGTCCATAAAAAAAAATTGTTTTCAAAAATCAACTGGAGCATATAGGGTAGGATTTCATCCCAACTGTTGCATCTCGTTGCCTTTTGTTCTTATGATATAGGATCGATCCCATCCGGTTGTGGCACGAAACCGTCATATCTACTCTAGAAGTGTTGCAACTTGTTGGTAGAGCTTACTGAAACATGGATGCCATAGGTAGGTCCTGGTTGCATTATGGTGTCCATGCCGCTTCTAACCACACTGTAGGCTCGGGAGTCCGTATAGTCTTTCCTGAATACGAGTTTGAGCCTCATTCGCATGGGTCTTTTTTCACGCTTTGTCTTACCCTCCGGACTCCCAAAACATAACGGGTCTCCTTCAAGCCAATTTCAGACCCTCTAAACATGAAAATATTGTCGAGCGATCTTGTGGCCTTTCACGCTCGTTAAACTGAAATTTGAAGTCACGTCTTTCCGGCGGTAGTTTACCCCTTTTTCGATTCGGACGGTCAACTGTACGAACAAAGGAATACTCTATTGAATTCCAATTCTTTAGAAGAGTATCCTCAGGTAGAATTTTATTCCTTTTTTGGGCCTGAGGGACTAAATTTACGAAAAAGAAACCCCCCCAGAGTCCATAGTTAAGCTCTTTTTAGACTCCCTAAAATTGAAAAGATCGTCGAGTGACCTTATTTTTTCACACTCGTTAAAATGGTCAAGAAGAACATTCCTGACGGAGTCCATAGTTAATCTTTTTTCAGACTCCTTAAAATTGAAAAAATAGTCGAGTGATCTTGTCCTTGTCACACTCGTTAAAATGGTTTTGAATTGACGTCTAATCGGTGCTAGTTTACCCCTTTTTCGAACCGACTAGACTATTGACGAAAAAGATACCCCAATGGAGTTTCCTTTTATGCTTTTTCAGACTCTCTAAATATGAAAAATCACCGAGCTTCCCTTCTCCGGGCTCGTTAAACTTACATCTAAGGATGTTACCATTGTGTGTTCTATCAACCGCATTTGCATACCTTACCCATCAGCCCTATAACAGTTTGCTCCTGCGTATTAACACCTTTGGCCACTGGAGGATTTTTTCTGAGTATCATTTCCCAGAACATCAGTCTTGTCTTTGTGCCTCAAACTTGTATGTTTTCAGTACTCGTTCCTCCGTTGTAACGTAACTTTCCTTTATTCTTTTTCAAAATCATCAAAAAGAACAAAAAAATCAAATATACCCCAAATAGAGGATGGGAAAAGTATTTTCTTTATTGGCAGCATAATGAGTCACCCTTGGATGAATCACATATGTCCGTTTGATCATCAGACTATGGGATGTAGTACGACCTTAGGAAGCTTTGCTCGCTATATAGAGTTGTGTCCTCCACCATTTGGTTACTCTTCCAAACATATGGAGAGTTTGCGTTGCCTCCTGCTTCGTAGACTTATGATTAACAGATATGATGCCTGAGTCTTATCACTTGTCGTGCTATTGTCCAAGGGAAGTTTGTCACTAAGCCTGAGTCGGCCCCTCTGCATTATGTCTCTTGACCGCATACCCGACCATCCTGAACGTCCAATCAAGTCTTTGTTTGAAATCACTAAAGCCTTCAGTCCGATCATCAAGATTGTCAAGTCCATAACCGACGAGTCGTCGAAGACCTCTGGGTAGTGCAGTCGTACACTCATATTACACTCCTACCCGAGGTTAGAAGATTTTGAAGTTGTTGCTCGAGCTCTGAAGTACAACCATCAGGCCGAATCAACTTCTGAGAGATGGATACTTTACATGTATATCTTTCTGATTTCGAGATGTAGCTCCACTGTGTATTATTCGCAGCTACTCTTTATAGTTATTTGACATGGATCTACAGTGTATTTGATTGGTAGCCATGGTTCTATTTTATCCCGAGCATGGGTATGCTCACCTCGGTGAGACATTTTTTATTTTGCAGACATCACCTCCTGATTCCTGATTCCTGGGCTCACTCTTTCAGCATATCAGTACAGATTGGTAATTTATTTCGGCCATCAGATGATCTTCTGACCTCACACATTAGGGGGCATCTGTTTTAACCCTAAATTGCACCACACATGCTTACCTAGCATCAGGCCAACTCATATCCCTTCATTGGCAAAACATCTGCTGAGAAACCTCTTTCAAAATTCCTTTGGGTTAAGTCAAACGCACCCTAACCTACTAATGCACGTGTTAGAACACTGGCAGGCCTACTACTGCACGCATTGGAACGCTGGCAGGCCTACTACAACCCGTGTTTACCTAACAAAGCACAAAAACAGGAAAGTTACCGACGGGACAAAAAGCTATGGGTCAGTTAACTGAAACTCCCAGCCATGCATGGTTGAGAGTTCATCCAAAACCCTAGCTCCTTCTAGCCTATGAAAGAAGGGGTAGGGGTACTATTTGGAGAAGGAAAAAGATAGCAAAGAAACTCTGCCCAATTGCCGAATCCATTTTTCCCAACCCTTTAGCCTTTCCTCAAGCCTAAGAAGAATTCAAGCAAAGCAGTTGGAGGACAAAGAAGAGGAGGATCCCAGGATCAGGATCAAGGAATGGTGGTCGGTTTCAACACTAATTGTAAGTTGATTCATTCTGAATATAATAAAAGAATACTTTTCCCGTCCCAATGCATGAGTTATATATGATTTATTCGATTTATGCTTAATCTCTAACCCTCAAGTAGAAGAATAGCATGCATGCGTAGTGTTTTGTCTTGATTGCAGGATTGTCTTTGGAAGGAGCAGCGCAAGCAAGCGGATAAAGCGCAATGGAGGATCTACACCAAACATCAGTAAAAAGGTTAGTAGGTCTTTTCCATGCTTGTATGTGAAAAAGGGGTTTAAGTTTTGGGGTGATAGGTTAAAAGTGATTTCTTTAAGGTCATGATCTACATGCAAGTCTAACCCTAGCTTGCTAGTCCGTAGGGTATTATTTCCCAACAACACTCGCTCCGTTGATGGAACACATAGATGTCTCAGATGACACAGCAACCCATCCTGAAGATGGAAATTGGTGGCAGTTGTGTTTTCACCCAACATATGGTAGGTGTTGTAGAAGTCATAATATGTCTCATAAAGGTGGGGGCATCCAAAGGTATCATGGCCACATGAAATGAGAACTATGGTGAGTGTTGCGACCAGAGGTCGGCTGAGGAAATCATTGAATTGATTGGTACTTCTTGTTTTATACTTGATGCTGAGGTGGATCTGCTGAAAATATGTGGACCACTTCTGATGGTTTTCATTCTACAATTTTCCTTGTGTCTGCATGAACTGCAACAGATTATGATCAATGTGGATGACTGTCTCCTTCCTAAGAATGTAATACCTCTACTGGTGGCATATTTGCACCATGGAGTACATTTCTTTGTCATAGGTAGGGTACTTACGGATGACATCTGATAGTGTATCACTATGATAGGCCACAAGGTGGCTGTGCTGAGTGATGAGTATGCCCACAACATATTATTAAGCATCTGTCTCGATCTCAAAGGGTTGTTGCAGGTTAGGTAATGAAAGCACTAGGGTGGAGCACAAGTGCTGCTTTAGATCCTTGAATGATTTATGTTGGGACAGGCCCCACACAATTTTTTCCTTACCACCACCTTTGGTTATTTGGTTGAGGGCCCATGCAATATGGGAGAATCCCAACACGAACCTTCAATAGAAATTGGCAAGGCCTAAGAATATCTGAAGCTTAGTGAGTGTGGTTGGGGTTGGCCAATCATGGATGACTTGGATCTTAGATGGATCAACATGGACACCATGTTCATCAACAATGTAGCTGAGGTGCTGGACCATGTCCATGACGAAGGAGCATTTTTCCAAGTTGGCATATAGCTTGTGATGCCGCAGAATGTGCAGAACCTTTGAATATGCTACGAGTTTTCTGCCAAGTCTTGTTATAGACAAGGATTTCATCCATATATACCACCACAAAATAATTAGTGAAAGGCCGCAAGATATCATCCATCATCCTCATGAAAGTTGTTGGAGAATTTGTCAAACCAAAGGGCATGACCAACCATTCAAAAAGACCTTGTTTTGACTTGAAGGTACTTTTCCATATATCTGTCGGTTCTATTGGGAACTGATGTATCCAAACTTCATATCAATCTTACTGAATTATTTGGCCTCGTTAAGATGATCAAGGAGATCATTGATTTGGGGAATCGGGTACCGGTTCTTGACTGTGATTTTATTTAGGGTCTGGTAATCAATGTAGAGTTTCTAAGTCCCATCTTTATTCTGCACCAACTCGATTGGGCTTCCACAAGGTGATGATATGGGTTGGATGTGCCCCTTGTGGAGCAATTCTTAGATCTAATGCTTGATCTTATCATTTTCTAGCAGAGAGCAGTGATAGACTGGCCCATTGGGTAGTGGTGCACCGAGGGTCAGATTGATGGGATGCTTGACCTGAAAGTGCAGAGGTACCCCAATAGGTGATGAGAATATGTCTTTGTATTCTTCCACGATCTTATCCACTTGCTTCTATTGCGTGGAGAGGTCGACTGCGGAGGCCATGGATGTGGCTACAACCTTTCACTCACTCTGAGAGAGAATAATGAAGAAGACAAACTTCTTGGTATGATAAATGACCTTCCTACATTGCTTTCAAGAGATCAGGGAGATATCACTAGGTGGGACTTCCTCGGGTATCATGTACAGTTTCCTATTCAAAGTAATAATAACATTGCGAGGCCTAGGCTGATATACAACATGACATTTTCGTAAATAAGGTTGTCCCAAAAGAACATCACAAACATCAAGGGGAGAAACATCACACAATACCTCATCTTTGAATGACTTAATTCCATACGACATGCGACATTTTTGGCTGACGCGAAGACCACTTCCTTTACAAAGCCATCTAATGGTTTAGGGCTACGGGTGCAGCATTGTTGGTAGGGCTAGCCGCTTGATGACCTCTTCTGAGATAAGGTTCTTCTAGCTACTGCTATCAACTATGAAGTGCAACGGAGTACCTTTTACCCACATCTGTGAATGAAAGAGGTGCTCGCCTTCCTCTGGCTCATGAGGTTCACTGGGATGGATCTTGGTGGTAGCAACGGTGGCACTGAGTTTCACATCAATGATCTATCTCCCCTTTTCTGGTTCTGACTCAGATTCAGAACCCACATCTGATTATGAGGTTTTTACCACAACCACAAATGATTTCTTTGAGAAACAATAAGTAGTGTTATGCCAGGGGATCTTATGGAAGTCACACCACATCCCGATATCTTTCATCATCTTCCCATTATCCTTCTTGCTTGCGTCTTGGACTGGTTGTCCCTAGGTTTCCCATATTTTCTTTGTCCATTTTTCTATGGGTTGGGGCTTCCCTTTCCCTCCTTTTTCTGTGAGGGGCTCCTAGACCCAAACTTCCACAACTTTTGTTTCAACTTCTACTCGATTTTGATGGCATATAAATATTCCGTGCCCAAGGATGATATGTCCAAAAAATCCATTTCTATTTGGATGTATCTATGCATACCACCACGGTACTTGAGCTCCAGATGTCGGTCAGAATATTTGATGCACAAGGTATGGAAGACATTAGTGAGCTATGACACAGTTTGGTCTCTTTCCTGTCGCAGTGTGGTCCATCTTGTATACAAGTCGTCATAACTTCCAACAGGGTAGTATTTTTTCTTAATAACATCCCTGAAGGAACCCCAAGTGGGTGCAAGTGAAAATAATGTCGATCCCTCTATTTTCATTTGCTCACAAAATTTATCCCACCAATATTTGACATGGGGTATGACCTTGAGGAGTGAAAACATAATATTTTCTCTATCACAAAAGTCGTGGAAAGAAAAATACCCTTCTAGAAGGTTTAACCATTTATCTACGACATCAACATCTATTTGACATTCAAATATAGGAATATCAAAGTTGATTTGTACCTTGAAGGGCGTGTCTCTTCTTCTTGAGGTGGATGTGTCACTTGTCGGAAGTCGTCTAAGAATTTGTGCAAATTTTTCCATCATCTTGTTCCTTTGTCTCTCAAGGGCTTCCTCGAGGAAAATTTTGAAAGGATCTCATGTCCCATCGTCTTTCTTTTTGCCCGCCATGGATGGTTTCTTGGGCGTGCGAGAGAAATTGTCCTCGAGAGAAACAAGATCGAGAACCAACTCTCTATACCATGACTACATCAGGAACATGCATTAAAAAAATTATAAGGAGCATACCGCTATGATACCACTGATCCAGATTTATGAGCGGAACAAAATGAAACCACATATTTATAATATTAACACAGATCGTAACTTTTGCATACGATCTTCATTTAGGGCGCACGATAGCTCGTTGGAAAGGTATTGATGAGGAGATTAATTTAGGGGGGTCAATGAGAGCCTTTGTTCATCATTGAGGTGTCTGATCACGAAAAAACATCGTTTTAGCCCTCAAAATGGCCTCGGAAGTTCAGGAACTGAGAAACTGCTAAAAATAGTAAGTTGCCAAAAAACTATTTTGAGCCAGATGGACAAGGTAGGTGGCCATCAAGATCCACCTGGATCATATCGGTAGAGAAAACAAGACAACTAGAAGAGCAAGAAGAGAAAGATAAAAGTGATGAGGAACCAAGTGACGAACAAGGAAATGATCAAACTAAAGGCGCCAATTAACTGAATTAGCCATGCAATGTAATGGGTTTTTGGGATGAACCAAGTAGGGTTTTAAGCCCTATATTGTATGTATAAATATGCAACAGGTTGGGAGAACAAGGGCTCTCTATGTTGTTAATTTGTCTTAGAATATGGTTGGTTCCTTCTTATTGTGGGTTCATGTCTGTTATTTTCCATTTTTAGTTTGTAAAGGAGAGGAATCATTATCTGAATGTAAGGAATGATGCAGAGAGAGAGAGGCTTTCACTGTAGAGAGACTAGGCTATTATAAGAGAAATATAAGCATGATACATCTTTGTAAGCGCAGTGCGTAAGCCTAAAGCACTTAACAAAAGAATAATAAAGAAGCCAGTCATTATGGACGTAGCCCAAATTTGGGTGAACCACGTTAAATATTTTGTTGTATGTCTTTTATGTGATTTCTTAGGAATTCTATTTGGATGCATAGTATATTAGATTTCTCTTATGTTTAATCATGGTGCAATAATCATGACTGTGGAAGCAATGAGTTTATACAGTAATATGGAATACATTGATAATATGAATCAGAATCGATAAGTAAGTTAATACAGAACAAGGACATAATTATGCGCACATAAATAATAAGGAAGAATGGACAAAATGATTTCCTCCCATTCCCTCACTATTGTAAAAACCTGGTTCTTGCAGTCACAATAAATACATCGGGTGAGACTTCATTTGCGAAAGCGGGTTATGCCAAAAGGGCTGGTGTTTGGTGGGTTTTGTTAGTCATAGATAAATCAAACCTAGGGTCTTACAAACCATGCATAGTGCCAATAGGGGGTTAGGGGAGGTTTAGCGGAGGTGAACACAAAGACCGTTCCTATAGCGAGGAATTCCTTAATCTCAAAAGAGAATACAAAGGCCACGAAAGAGGTTAGGGAATTAAAAAAAATCACTATCAAAGGGATCCTTAGAGTAGACAATTACCAAAAGTTCATTCCATCATGATCATAATTTATTTCAACATTAGAGAATTTGGGGCTACCCTCAAAAGGCTAGCCCTCAAAAGAATATTCTCTATTTATACACTTGATGTGATTTTTCTCCAGGAAAAAATGTGCCTTGGGGAAAATGATATTGAAATAATTCCGTAGAGGTGTCTTCCATAAATGTGCATATGCATAAACCCTTATGTATATACACATATAAAAAAACTAGGCCACTTCAGTATATATTTACGGAAGTCGACTACTTCAGTATATACGCATATATGAAAGGTGGCTTCCATTAATGTGCATATATGGAAGTGCTTCTATATATATATGCATATTTATGAAAGGTGGCTTCCCTAAATGTGCATATATGGGAGGTGGCTTCCCTAAATGTGCATATATGGGAATTTGCTTCTCTAAATGTGCATATATGGGAGGTTGCTTCCATAAATGCGCATATATGGAATCCCTTCTGTAAATGAGCATATACAAAAGTGGTTGGCTTTTGTAAATACACATATATAGAAGAAATTTTGTATATGCATATACATAAGCCAACCACTTCCGTATATGCGCATATATGGAAGCCACATATACAAAAGGTGGCTTCTGTAAATGTACATATAGGGAAGGTGGCTTCCGTAAATGTGCATATAAAAAGAATTAAGAATAAAATTAAAAAAAGATAACCTTAGACCTTTTAGATGATTTCTCCTAGCTCTTATAAGAGTATATTTGTTACTTCCTCTTCCTCATTTTTTTCCTCTTTTGATATTTTGTAATTATCCTTTGAAGTATTGGTTTTAACCCCTAAGGAGGAGGATGCTAAGGGAGGGAATTCAACTACCTATTACAGTAGGATTCTTGTGGGTCAACGATATGATCCCAGTGGCCATAACTCATCCCTACATAGAAACACTTGAGGAAGATCTCCTCAAACCCATCCTCCCCTTCCCGATCTCTCCATAATAAACAAGTTACATGGAGGGGTGAGTGCAAGAACTTGGTGGCTGAAAAAGTGGCAAGGGAATGCTTAAGAAAGAACACTCACAGGAACACATGTGCATTCTTAGGAATGTGCACATGTTCCTATACCTATAGGTTCGGATATGGCCGAATATCCATGTAGATTTATATGTAGGTTGAGTGGAAAAATCACGTGCGTTGTCTTACTCATAAAATTATATTAAGGGACCGAGCATGATTTGTTCCCATTGTGCACAAATCACGCTCGCGCTTCTCTCATTGGGAAAACATAGTGGAGATAGAGAAGAGGAAGAAAGGGAGGAGGGGGCCATCATGTCCATGTATGTTACATTTTTCTTAATTTTAATCCAATTTAGTCATTCCAATTTAGTATTTTTCTCCCAATAATCTAAATTTAAAAAAAAAATGTAATTTTGTAATTTAAATAAAAAAGGAACCTAATTTACATGCCATGGATTTTAAATTGAAACATATATAATACAATGGAACCCAAAGACAATTAAAACTGCTCACAAGAAATCCAAGAAGATCAAAACCCCAACCCACCACCACCACACAATGTAAACACTACAATTGATGAGGGTTTGGTTATATTATGAACCCTTGAGCAACAATTAATGGAGACTAGAGAGCCTAGAAAAGTCTCCTTGACCACTTCTTTGGACATCATCGTGCAATCCATTTCAAGTGCCCAAGGGAAATTGACCTCTATTTCGGATTATAGGGCACAAATGTATGAGTACTATAACATTGGTTTGGACAGAAACCAAGTCAAAGAACTAGGCATTTCAAAACAACAAATATTCTCTATTTTTAGGGATCCTAGAAATGGACAAGAACTACCATTGGATAGGAAACACATCTCCATTGACTGGTGCATCCATCCGTAGATTAATCAAAACTGGATGGATAAGTGGTACATGATTTTTGATAAAAATCCCTGCAATAACCAGGATATTCCCTTATATTTTCTGAGAAAATTATGGTCTGAGTTTATTATGGGTAAGCATGTCAACTACTTTGACATTGGTGACTTCCATGGGGTGGGTCAAGGGTACACACAAGACCAAGAGCATGCCAGGCGCGACCACGATTTAGGTCCCCGTCCCCCTTGGCGAAGGCCTGACTCCCATACCCAACATCCTCCTATTGCAAAGAACTTGCAACAAGTACAACTAACCATCTCCTCATTGACTCGTATCCTAGTGCAACACAGTAGCTTTGTTGCACTATCTTGGCAGGAGGTGCCTGCCAGTGAAATTGATAGAGGAGTTGGAGAATCAACATGCACGAGGGAGTATAGTGAGGAGAGGGCACATGGACATAGTAGCCATCCATGTGAACCTCATAGATGCTCGATATGTGGGAATACATGTTATGGGCCTATAGAGCCTAGTGGACAACATAGCTTCAGGGAGGAGATTATTATCTTAACCCTCTCTATGTAATTCATCATTATATATTTAGTTTTTATTTTGTGTATTTATATAGATATTTGCTTGTGAGTTTTTTTTTAGTTGTTGCGTCCCAACAAAAAACCCTATACGCCTATGGATGCATCATTTCCTAGCCCCACCACCAATGCAGCAGTAGAGGTAGAATCTTCATTGGGTGCACCGTACACACAAGTATGTATTACATTTGATAGATTCAACATAGTCATTTCTTTATTTTATGAAATCTTAATTTTTTTTATATGTTATCTTGTTTCTAGTGGATTTGGCACCAGGCAATGTCAGGGATTGTCCATATGAGATGGACAAGTAACCAACGTCACACGTATCATGTGTAAAGTTAAGTATCATATAACTCTCAATTTTTTTTTGTTTATGTTTTTGAATTTTACTATTTGGTACTAATAGTTCAATTTTATTCATATGTATGAAGGTTGCTGATATATTTGCTAGGTATAGTAGTATTGCACCCCCTTGGAACCTGGGATTTTCTTCTAGGTTTCATTTCTCTAGGCTTAGGGTGTTGGAATCACTTGTACATCCCGTGAGGGTCCATCACAACCCACTTGTCTACCACCCACCCCCACCACCACTTTCATCCCCATTGACAAAGACTTCCATAGTAGAGGTTGTCTCGGAGCAGGTTGTACAACATAGTACTCCATTTGCAAGTGAATCTCCATCAATGCTTGAGATATTCACAGTGAGATAATGCATTAATGATAACATTTTATGTTTCATGAATTTGTTTTTACACATATTTTTTTAATTTTCTTGACGTGATACTTGTAACTGATGCAAGGTGGCATTGTAGAGAGATTGGGGTCATAGAGGAGAGTAAAACCCTCACGATTGACAGTTTCATATGCAGTGAGTTGTCTTAGGTTAAATTACAAAGTATCAACTTGTATGTCTATTAATTCATTGATGAAAAAGACTTATAACATTGTTTATTCTTTGTGTAGTCTCCAGAGCGTCGAAGCGTGCCCAGGCCTAGAACCTCTCGAGGTGCATACTCGAGCAAGAGAAGAAAGATATATTTCCATTATTCTCCTGAGGGTGGCAAGGGTGGCAATGGTCAATGATTGACCAACTACTGCCATTTTGTAGCTAGGCCACGATATATATGTTTTTTTTATGTTAGGAAACTTGTTGTCTCTTTGTATACTTGGCACAAGTTGTCATTTTGTAAAAAATGTACAATTTAGACGATGTTGAGTACACACACACACACACACATTTCAAGGAATGTTTTTTATGATTCTCATTGTTTCTACATTTGATGTTGATGAATATATCAATTTCAAAGTGTTTGAATTCCAAAGTGTATGAATTTTATATGTATTAATCCTTTGATTTGTTTCTAAAGTGATTATAAATACTTGCATTAAGAATTCAGGAATAGCTTATGGTGGAAAATATCGATAATCTCTAAATCCATAAGGAATTAATGGTTCTCAATTATCTTGCTTGCTAATCGACCATGTATCTCTACATCATAGATAGATCATTCATTCTGAATTATTTGCATGAATGTGGCGGATATCCATATTCTAACTTACAACCAATAATATGTACTACCTCTTGAATTATCTCCATATAAATCCAATGACAATCCACACTAAAATAGTGGTCACTTGAAAACATTGTGACCTTAAAAATGGCATATTACAATAATTTTTTATAGAAATAAATTTTCTCATTTATCTTCTACATAATTGTAAATAACTTAACAATTTCAGTTCAATATTATTTTCTAGGGCACACACATTATTCCCCTCTTTCTATGCATGACATATATAAAATCATTTGATTTACATGTAACCCTTCATAAATGCCAAAAAAACTATTCAATGACTCATCAATGCACATGTTTGTTTAGATTGTGTAGTGGGTATATGTAAATTTTGTTAAACCCATCAAATTATTAATAACATTTATTTAGTATTCCATGATGTCCACTAAACTTATTGATTTTTATCAATAGAATGAGAGAGTTCATATGGAAACTAGATCTTAGAATGGGTATCATTTTCCACCCACAAATAAAGGTTTTGAGGTTACATTTCATGACACACTATAGAAAGTAATGCTATGCTACCAAAATTCCTCCAAGGAGAATTGAAACCATTACTCTTTTCCCTTCACCATCTATGATATTTTATTATACATTCCTACCCAAATTTTGGGTTAGATCACACAAGGAGAAAAAGTTCCCTCCCAAACCCAATCCCATAAATATGTTGATGCTATGTAATTTCCATGCCATTCCATTGTCATTCCTTTCCAAGTAATTCCATGTCATGCCATTGGCATTTCCATGCCATTGTCAAACCTTTCTATGCCATTCCATTTCCATGCCATTTCCATGTCTTGCCAAGCCATTTCCATGCTTTTCCATATCATAGAATTGTCATGCAAATGCTATGCCTTTCCAAGGCATGCCATGGCATTCCATTACCATTCCATTCCATTTCCATGTCATTTCCATGCCATGTCATTGGCATGCCTTGCCAAGCCATGCCATTGTCATGTAGCTTCCCATGCCTTGTCATGTAGTTTCCCATTTTAACCTATATAACAATAAATATAACTTTCCAATGTCATGCCATAACATTTCCATGCCTCGCCAAGCCAATAAATGATATTAACTAAGTTACAATAGGATAAATATAACAACCCTTAACACAAGTAATCATTAAATGAAAAGGGGCTAAAAATGAAAGCATAAACTAGGGTTTAGATAACAAATTCTTGTTGAAATGCAAGATGACACATGACAACCCTAGAATATTCAAGACATCAAGCAATGGTATGGTATGGTATGCATTGGAAATGGTATCCTACACATTGGAAATGGTATGGTATGGTATGGTATGCATTGCCAATGTTATGCATTGGAAATGACAATGGTATGCATTGGAAATGGTATGTATTACATTTCCATTGTATGGTATGCTTTGACAATGGTATGGTATGAATTGGAATTGGAAATGGAAATGACAATGGTATGGTATGCATTGGTAATGGTATGCTATGGCAATGATATGGTATGCATTGGCAATGGTATGGTATACATTGGTAATGGAAATGGAAATGGTATGCATTTCCTTGCCATTTCCTTGTATGGTATGTTATGGTATGGTATGGTATGCATTGGAAATAATATGCATTGGCAATGAAAATGGTATACATTGGTAATGGCATTTCCTTGCCATTGTATGGTATGCATTGGCATTGGAAATAGAAATGGAAATGGTATGATATGCATTAGCAATGGCAATGGAAATGGTATGCATTGACATGGTATGCATTGCCTTTCCATTTTCTTGTATAGTATGCATTGACAATGGTATGGTATGGTATGCATTGGCAATGGAAATGGTATGCATTGGTATGGTATGAATTTCCTTTCCATTTCCTTGTATGGTATGCATTGGCAATGGTATGGTATTCATTGGCAATGGAAATGGTATGCATTGCCTTGCCATTGTATGGTATGCATTGGCAATGGTATGGTATGGTACCACATGCATTGGAATTGGAAATGGCAATGAAAATAGTATGGTATGCCATGGTATGGTATCCATTGGAAATGGTATGGTATGGTTTGGAATTGGAAATGGTATGGTATGGTTTGGCATTGGAAATAATTGACATTGACAATGGTATGCATTTCCTTGTCATTTCCTTGTATGGTATGCATTGGAAATGGTATGGTATGGTATGCATTGGAATTAGAAATGGATATGGAAATGGTATGATATGGCATGGTATGCATTTCCATTGCCAATTCCAATGCATACCATACCATACCATACCATATCATACCATTTCCATTTCCATTGCAATGCCAATACATACCATACCATACCATACCATTGCCAATGCATACCATACAAGGCAATGGAAAGGAAATGCATACCATTTCCATTGCCATTTCCATTTCCTTTTCCGATGCATACCATACCATACCATACCATACCATTGCTAATGCATACCATACAATGAATATGTGCACATGCATATTTTGAGGAAAGACCTATTTTTGGAAAGGAAGACCTAATTTTGGAGCATGTGCAACAAGTGGAAAGAAAGAAACATGCATAAAAAAGAAAGAAAAACAACATGCAAGAGGAAAAGCCACGTGGCGAGGAGGCAGGAAATACGAACCATGATAGGGTTAGGATTTTTTATAAGGATTGTAATGGCTATAAGATTGTAAAATAATATAAATAAGAACCAAGGAGGTCTAGGTTAGGGGTTGGATGATGGTTTAAGGGTTTAATTATTTTTGGTTGTTGAAATTTGTTGAGGTGTAGAAGATTTGTATAAGCTATATTTTGAGGGTTAGGTCACAATATGAGGAGACTGGTGTGATCTAGTCTGCCTCACAGAGGTTCCTTAACCTCATCATGATTGTATGATTGAAGATGTAATGCACACAACACTAGATTTTCCAACAGATTAAATAAAAGAGAAAAGAAGCCAAATGTTTGTGGACATAGCCCTTGGAGGGGGTGAATTATGGTAAAACTTGTTTTGTATGCGATGTTTCTGAATGTTTACTTTCTATCAATAATTAGATTATGAATGAATGATTAAGTAGATGTATTAGCATGCATGCATAAGGATAAAGATGAATTAATCTTAGAAATACTTGAACCAATAACAAGTTTGATGCATAAAGAAAGATATAATACACTCCTAGATCCCCACTAATTCCTAGACTGCAAAAACCTGGGTATTGTAGTCACCCATAGAGATATAGATCTACCTCAGGTGAGACTGTGTTGTGCACCCTGTGCGCAGCATTGCCTTCTGGTTTACTAGGAGGCCTGATAGTTTTAGAGGGTTTTGTTGGAAACCTGGTGAGATATGAACCTGGGTCAACCTAAGAAGAAGAAAGAAGTCAAATATCTAAACTAACAAATGGTTCCATTGCTGACTGGAACTACATAGGATTGAGTGGACGGGATTCATGGAATAAACACGTGAAGGATGAAGGTATAGAAGGGAATGTTCAGGCCATGGAATCCAACAAAGGAAAAGATCGAAAAATGGTTGAAAATGAAGGAAATCGATTTTGCGCAGAAGGAAAAAATAAACCCTAAGATAGCACCGCACAATTATCTCGATAAATACATGTTTAGCGACCTACATGAGGTATTTTTCTGTGATTTCCCGCATTTTTTGCAGGAGTGGTTATTGAGGTTAAAATACAACCACCCTACAAATCGAATTAGACAGTTGGAGTGGAATCATGTGGAGATCGCGTAGTTACAACAAGTTAATAACAAATTCAAGCGCGCAATACATTTCTGGTTAGACAGTATTGTTATAGGGTTTATCACTGAATTTACAGTAGATACCACGAAGTATTACACCACAATAGAACAAGAGTTTCTAAAGGGACCCAGAGGTATGTACATTAGATCACTGTATACTTCAATCGAGATTTTATTGTATGACAACGGTGTGATTACTATGGAATCAGGCAACTAAACTTCCCTGCGCGCAAGGGGGAAGGGGGAAAGCACTAACAAGAGGTTGAGAAATGGAGGAAGAGATAGATAAGGTAAATAAGAAGGAGGCCATGGACCCAATCATGATGGAGGAAGACCAGATAAAGAAAATAATGGAAAAATATGGAAAGATGCATAGTGGAGTACCCTACCAATATAAGATGAATAACAAGAAGAGAGCCATAGCTGATAAAGAGGGCTTGTCAAGCGATGAAGAAGAGGTGGAGGATATCCGAGCTATGGAGAATATTGAGGAAATCATGTGTGCAACATATAAAAGGAAAATAGGAAGTCCAAGAGAAGGAACATAAGGAAGAACTCCAATCCAAATCATCGTCAGTGTGGAACCTACAACCCCATGTGTGACTAACACACTGGAAAGAACACCAACATTTAGACAACTGAATTTTAGTGGAAGAAATACAATGACACAGAACCCATTCCCCCTGGGGTTGTGCAACCTCCCGGTCTAGGATCGTTCAAGCACTTGAGTCAAATTGACCCTTCGGTTACCTGCTGGAACCCAATCCGATTTATCACAGGTCCCTCTTTCTCCAAAGTGCAGGTCCTATCAAACCCCGTGACTCTCTTCTCAGACCTTTGAAAAAATTTGACGGTGACACTAGTTCTCTGTGATAGGCCCTTTTATCATGTGACCTCAGGGTATGTCCCGGGGCTATACCATGAAAAGCGCTTTGGGCTTTGGGGTTTTGGCTTCTAGCACAAAAACCGACTCCTATGTTCCCGAACTCCAAATCGACGAACTCAATTGGCGTGAGGATCAACAGTCCTTGATATTCCTTTAGATCCATGGCTATGATCTATTTAGACTCTAGCCTTCGAGAGTCTCTCACTATCCTCCTCTGATATCTCTCGGAGTGCTACTCCTCGGAAATGTGTGGATTTCTTCCATGCGTCCCTTCCAGATCCAACGGTCTGGATTTAAACCGCTCTTTGTGACTTCGACTCCTAACCATGATAGGGTTAGGGTTTTTTATAAGGATTGTAATGACTATAATATTGTAAAATAATATAAATAAGAACCTAGGAGGTCTAGGCTATGGGTTGGATGATGGTTTAAGGGTTCAGTTATTTTTGGTTTTTGAAAGTTGTTGAGGTGTAGAAGAGTTGTATAAGCTAGATTTTGATGGTTAGGTCACAAGATGAGGATCCTGGTGTGATCTATTAAGCCTCATAAAGGTTCCTTAACTTCATCATGATTGTATTATTGAATATGTAATGCATGCAACACTAGATTTTCCAGCATATTAAATAAAAGAGAAAAGAATCCAAATCTTCGTGGACATAGCCCCAGGACGGGGTGAACCACAATAAAACTTTTGTTCTGTGTGATGTTTCTAAATGTTTACTTTCTATAAATAATTAGCTTGTGAATGAATGATTAACTAGATGTATTAGCATGCATGCATAAGGCTAAAGATGAATGAATCTTAGAAATACTTGAACCAATAACAAGTTTGATGCATAAAGAAAGATATAATACACTCCTAGATCCCCACTGATTCCTAGACTGCAAAAGCCTGGGTATTGCAGTCACCCATAGAGATATAGAGCTGTCTCAGGTGAGACTGTGTTGTGCACCCTTGGATAACGTTTCCTTCTGGTTTACTAGGAGGCTTGATAGTTTTAGAGGGTTTTGCTGGAAACCTGGTGAGATATGAACTTGGGTCAACCCAAGAAGAAGCAAGAAGTCAAAGATCTAAACTAACAAATGGTTCGATTGTCGGTTGGAACTGCATAGGATTGAGTGGATAGGATCCATGGAATAAACGGGCGAAGGATGAAGGTATAGAAGGGAATGTTCGGGCCATGGAATCCAACAAAGGAAAAGATAGAAATATGGTTGAAAATGAAGGAACTCAAGTTTGCGTAGAAGGACAACATAAACCCTAAGTTAGAACCACACAAATATCTCGATAAATACATGTTTAGCGACCTGCATGAGGTATTTTTCTGTGATTTCCCGCATTTGTTGTAGGAGTGGTTATTGAGGTTAAAATACAACCACCCTACAAATCGAATTAGACAGTTGGAGTGGAATCATGTGGATATCGCGCAATTACAACAAGTTTATAACAAATTCATGCACACAATATATTTCTGGTTAGACAATATTGTTGTAGGGTTTATCACCGAATTTACAATAGATACCATGAAGTATTACACCACAACAAAACACGATTTTCTAAGGGGGCCTACAGGTAGGTACATTAGATCACTGTATACTTCAATCAAGATTTTATTGTATGACAACTGTGTGATTACTATGGAATCAGACAACTAAACTTCCCAGCGCGCATGGTGGAAGGGGGCAAGAACTGACAAGAGGCTGAGAAATGGTGGAAGAGATAGATAAGGTAAATAAGAAGGAGTTCATGGACCCAATAATGATGGAGGAAGATGAGATAAAGATGATAATGGAAAAATATGGAAATACGCACAATGGATTACCCTACCAATATATGATGAATAAAAATAAGAGAGCCATAGCTGATAGAGAGGGCTTGGAAAGCAATGAAGAAGAGGTAGAGGATATCCAGGTTGTGGAGAAGATTGAGGAAATCATGGGTGCAAAATATGAAAGGAAAATAGGAGGTCCAAGGGAAGGAATAGAAGGCATAAATCCAATCCAAATCACCGTCAGTGTGGCACCTACAACCCCATGTGCGATTAACACACTGGAAAGAACACCAACATTTAGACAACCAAATTTTAGTGGAATAAAGAAAATAAAGTATACCCCATTCCCCATTGGGGTTGCGTGACCTCCTAGTCTAGGATCGTTCAAGCACCTGAGTCAAATTGACCCTTTGGTTCCCTGCTAGAACCCAATGCGATTTATCACAGGTCCCTCTTTCTCCAAAGTGTGGGTCCTATAAACCCCCGTCGCTCTCTTCCCGGCCCTTTGAAGAAAGTTGATAGATGCAATATTTCTTTGTGCTAGGCCCTTTAATCATGTGACCTCAGGCTATGTCCCAGGTATAAACCACAAAAAGCGCTTTAGGATTCTGGGTTTCAGCTTCTAACACAACAACCAACTCCTATGTTCCCGAACTTCGAATTGGCAAAATCAATTGGATCAAGGATCAACAATCCCCGTTCTTCCTTTAGATCCATGGTTGTGGTCTATTCAGAATCTGGCCTTTGAGATTCTCTCGCTATCCTCCTCCAATATCTCTCTGGATTCAAACCTCTCTTCGCGACTTCAAGAAGATTTTTGTTTTCTCTTGGAAAACCTCCCGGAGCTCTAACTCCCAGATCTCCATATATTTTTCCACTTGTCTCCCTCTCGACGATGGGAAATTTTCGCTTGCCTTCGAGACTTTGATGAGTCCTTCCTCCTTGTACACACTTGAAAAATTTTCTTCCCAAGACTTAGATTGTTCTTGGCTCCTTTCTGCACTCCTTGGAAAAATTCTACGCATGATAATGTTGTTTCTCCTGAGCTTGTGCTTGGCTCAACCCTTGAAGGTTCTTGGTTCTACTAAGTCCTTCCGCGGACCTTCTAGTTCCCCCTGGTCACTTGACACTCTTTCTCCTGAGTTTGTAAGATGAACTTACTTCGTCCTTGGCGCACTCCTTGTGCTCGTTTAAGCCTTTATATGGCTTCTTCCTAAAAACTCTTTCAGGTTTCTAAGGCAACTCCTTTGCCCCGCTCAGTGCACACTTGCAAAGAAATCCTTCCTTAGAGTGTTCAACAACCCTGGGGTTTTCTCAATATCTTCAACACTCTAGAATGTGTTGGTTATGTGCGCACTCGCACTTGCTCAATGCCCTCCTGGCAGAGTCCGATAGACTCTTCAACAACTTTGCGCTATGCTTAATCCTACACAGACTTTCTTTCCAAGGTATTCAAAAACCTTGAAATTCTCCCTTGAGTTTGTGAATTATTTTGGTGTTCCCTCCTGACACTTTCTTCTCTGACTCGAAGGAGTTCAGACCCTTGCGTTGGATCAGAGAGTTTCAAGTCTCTGTCGTGCACTCCTTGGGCTTAACCTCAAGAACTAGAGCTAATTCGACACACTCATAGATAGAGGATTATATCCCTATCCCTGTAGACGATTTCTAACGTACATATACACATAAACACATGTGAACGATATTCAAAACTAAACACCCATTACATAGAAATTGACAAATTGGAAAATATGTTCCTTTCTATTAATGGTGGAATGTCCATTACAATATGTGAGTCTGGACTATGACTGAGTATTGGCTCTCAAATCTCTGCTTGGATACAATGATCTTTCATCAAACTCCAACAACCTATCAACAACCTCTATTGGGCATACAATACAAAGATTTATACAAGAGGGGCTCAACGAGCTTCCCCCCAAGATAAGCTAGTGGTGTCTAACCACCATTCAAAATGCCCGACTAATGAGGCAGATTACAATTATGGAAATCTGATCCGAATTGGATGAAGATCCCTCCTACCATCAACCACTTAAGGCGACCTCATCTATCGCTTGTGTGAAAGCACAACTTGTCTCTTCCAGCCTGACAACATTAATTGCCTTAATTACATTTTAAACTTTCGAAGGCAAAATGAGAGGGTGACACCTCTCTCTTCCTTGAATGTGCACCAACGTGCCAA
This sequence comes from Picea engelmannii, assembly GCA_009831015.1. NCBI lineage: Eukaryota > Viridiplantae > Streptophyta > Pinopsida > Pinales > Pinaceae > Picea > Picea engelmannii. Next base: position 159,312 of record ML784991.1, read on the forward strand.
CCAACTGTTGCGTGTTGAGGTGGAGCAATGCTCCTGCATCAAAAACAAGAAACACATTCAAGCAAGGAGTAGAAACTGGAGGAGCCAGTTCATGAAGCAAGAGTCAATTATATACACCACGTAGAGGTAGTAGTTCAACACAGTTCAAAATGGCAGGACATGATCCCACGGTTAGGTTACCAGAATTTCAGGGAGAGGCATCAGAGGACCCTGAAAAAAACTTATTCATTTGTGAGAATATATAGGAAGCAAAGAAGATCACATATGAGGATACAAATCTCACGCAATTAGCTATCACACTAAGAGACCCCACACTGGACTCGTACATGAGCGTAGATGTAAACAATCCACCATAAGTAACAAAGACTATTGTAGATGTTAAAAAGCTATTGATAAACAAATTTCAGAAGCCTGGCTCAGAAGACCAGTATATGAATGAAATGATTGAAATTAGGCAAAAACCAGGTGATTTTATTTGGGAGATTGATTAGAGGTTTAAGCATCTAAAAGGTAAGTTGAAATATGCAATGACCAACATGCAACATAGGAATCTATTTTTGAACTCATTGTTACCACATTTGAAATACCCATTAAGACAACATAAGTTCCAAACTCATGCAGAGGCTCTACAAACAACCTTACAACTGGAAGAGAACTAGTATCATTAGACAGATCCAACAATAGATGAGTTAAAGGAGGATTTGAAGAATATAACATTTTAACTTAACTAGAATAAGGGTAAAGAGAAAAGAGAAGTTGTTTGGTGTACCTTATGCAGGACATAAGGACACCATAAGAATGAATGCCCACCTTTTGCGCAGTGTATGGAAAAAGGAGTTCCAAACCCATTTCCAACAAGAGGACCATGGTGTGAGATTTTTAATACAGATGGGAATGATCCATATCACTACCCAATGATGCATAAATATAAGACAATACCAAAAAGTTCATACTGCCATTTTTGCAAGTCAATGGGTCATGTTGATAAGGATTGTAGGATGATGGAGCTGATGAGAGAAAGAACTTCAAATACTTATAGGGTGCAAGAATAAATGATAATAGGACAAGCTACACCTCAGTTCAACCAGGTACCACCACCATACAATAATGTGTATCAATTGTACAACACTGCGTAACAACAGTATAATAATGCGTAGCCCTGGTATAACCCCATGCAGTATAACCAAGTACCCCAATACAACATGCAATGAGGATATTGAGGTGGATATGGAGGTGGAGGACAAGGTAGAGGAGGATTTGGATGAGGGAGAGGGCCTATAGTGTGTCACAACTTCCAACAACCAGGACATTATGCAAGGCAATGTCAACTCCCAATAGCGACATGTATGTATTTTCACACAATAGGTCATGACACATAAGACTGTCCAACACTCTTGGGGAAGATCCATGAAAAAAAGAACCAGAACAACCAGAATTTCCACTAGATCTCTGCAGAAGTGAGGGATGATGGGAGAAACATCAATATCGTCACTCGAGGAGGATCCAATATAGGAGTTGATGTAGTAAACAAAGATCCAACACAACACCAATGGATTAAGAAGAATATTGAACCACATAAGTAGTTTGACGCACATAAGGAAAATGAAACATTTAAAGGATCTAGACAGGAGTGTCTCAAGAAAAATGTTGCATCTACACCAGTCATGCAACAACTTGAAATTCCACCAATATATGCAATGCCATTTTCAATGGACCATACCAGTGAAGGACAACTTTTAGAGCAAGTAATTACCATTAAGACTTTTTTGCAATCTTGTGTTAAGTTATTGAATGAACCATCATCTATTAGGGTTTTACAAGATATGCTAGAAATATGTAACACCAAGGTGGAACGAAAGTTAGAACATAAAACAGTAAATCATCTCCATACAAGAATAAGGACAAGCAGAGAATTCAAACTGAATTCCAACATTGGGGATTTCAATATGGGAGATATTATACTGGATTTAGGCTCTGAAGTAAATTTTTTACCTAAGAAGACATGGCATTGTATGGGGGAACCTACCTTAGTCTATTCACTTGTCCAGTTGAAATTAGAAAATAAACACAAAGTATTACCAATTGGAAGGCTTAAAGGGGTGACAGTAGATTTGGATGGAGAGCACACTATGGCATATTTTGAAGTAATAGAGATAGTCGATGGCACAACACCTTACCCAACATTGCTTGGATTGGATTGGGAATTTAATAACCAAGCTATAATAAACATGAAGACAAGAAAAATGACTTTTGTCACATACCCACTACCTAAATCGGATTTTTTTGGTCTTCTGCCAGACCAAAACCCTTAATTATCCATGGAGGCCTAGCGTAAGACGGCTCTTTCTCTCTCCTTCTCCATTCCCATGTGATCACGGGTCATGTTCATGGTTCAATTTGAACGCAGTGCCTATTTGTATTTCACGCCTTGGTGCTACAGTAATGTCTAAACATTCAACTCTGCAACCGTCGAACCCCAACAGGGCTAGCGATTGACCAATGGGGATGAATCCCTACAGGGTCAACAAATGGCCAATAGGAACAAATCTCAACAGGGGTAGAGAACCACCAGTAAGAATAGGCCCCGTCGCGCGGTAAAGTGGAATACAGGTGGCGAAAAGGGAAACTCGACCACTTCACATGCCACACTATTCCGGAC
>ML784991.1:164695-187557 GCA_009831015.1 Picea engelmannii
AGCATCATGTACATATTTCTTCAATAATGAAACATGGAAAACATTATGTGCTTTTACTGTGGGAGGAAGTGCTAGTCGATAGGCTATAGGTCCCACTCTATCTAGAACCTCAAAGGGTCCACAATACCGGGGTGCCAACTTGGTACAAGCTCCCATTCTTAGGGAATTCCTTCTGGGCTTAATTCTGAGATATACATGGTCTCCCATTTTGAACTCTCTTGGAGTTCTCTTTTGATCAGCATAACTTTTCTGTCGGTTCTGAGCGACCTTCAGATTTTGTTTTATCTGTGTCACTTGTTGTTCCATTTCTTTCAACATGTCGGGTCCAAAAGAAATCCTATTTATAGGATTACTCCACCTGACTAGAGTATTACACTGTCTACCATAGAGGACCTCGAAGGGACTCATCTTTAAGGATGCTTGGTAGCTGTTGTTGTAGGCAAATTCTACCAATGGCAGGTAGTCTTCCCATTTCCCGGGTTGATGCATTACATGCATCCTGAACATATCCTCTAATATCTGATTCACTCTTTCTGTCTGTCCTTCGGTTTGAGGGTGATAGGTGGTGTTGAACAACAATTTGGTCTCCAAACCAGCCATCAGTGATTTCCAAAAGTTGGAAGTAAATTTTGTGTCTCTATCAGACACTATCTCTTTCGGCATACCGTGCAGTCTGAACACCTCTTTCATGAATATCTGGGCGATATGTATCGCCTTGCAGGTTGATTTGATGGGGATGAAATGAGCAGACTTGCTCAGTTTATCCACCACCACCATAATGGCATCATTTTTTTTGGTTGAAGTTGATAATCCAGTGATAAAATCCATGGAGATGGTTTCCCATTTCCATTCCGGGATGGGTAAAGGGTGCAATAGTCCTGCCGGGTGTCGATGTTCTGCTTTAACCTGTTGGCACTCTATGCATTGGGACAAATATTTGGCTATTTCCTTCTTCAATCCAGGCCAATAAAATTGTTTCCGGGTGGCAGTGATCATTTTCTGGTATCCTGGGTGACCAGTGTAGGGTATTTTATGTAGTTCATCCATGATGAACCTCTTCAAGTCGTCATGATTTGGAATCTACATTCTATATCTGTAGGTGAGCAGACCTCCTTTGGTCATCTTGTAGCCTTCATATTTTACTCCAGTGGGTTCTTGTTGTAGGTACAGGGTCACAGTTTGAACGAAGGGATTTGTTTCTTGTGCATTTCTGACTCTGTCCTTGACATCTGTCTCGCAGGTACTCACCGCTACCAGGTGAATCATTCTCATGCTCCTACTAAGGGCATCATCCACCCTATTTTCTTTCCCTTTGATGTGTTTTATTTCAAAATCAAATTCACTAAGGAGGTCCATCCATCTATCTTGTCTAGCATTGAGCTTTGGTTGATCAAACAAATACCGCAATCCACAGTGATCCGTCATAAGTACAAATTTCCTTCCCAGGAGGTAATGCCTCCACATTTCCAAGGCATGCACTATGGCAGCTAGTTCTAGATCATGAGTCACATAGTTGACTTCATGCTCATTCAATTTTCAGGATTCATAGCAGATCACCTTTCCTTCCTGCATAAGGACTCCTCCGAGACCGTCCTTACAGGCATCTGTGCACACAAGGAAGTCAGCTTCTGGGTCAGCAATTTTCAACACGGGTGCATGGGTTAGTAGATGTTTCAAGGTTTGAAATCTTTCTTCACATTGTTGTGTCCACAAGAATTTTGTCCCCTTCTTCTGGAGGGCAGTGATTGGACAACCAATCTTGGAGAATCCTTTTATAAATCTCCTATAGTATCCCGCCAATCCCATAAAGGATCTGATGTCTGAGACATCCTTTGGGGTAGGCCATTCCATGATAGACCTGATCTCATCAGGATCTACTGCTACCTCTTCCTTGGACAGAACATGTCCCAAGTAGTGTATTTGCTTCTGAAAGAAGTCACATTTGTTGAATTTAGCATAGAGTTGATTCTCTCTTACCACTTGTAGCACAAGTCTGAGATGCTCTTCATGTTCTTCTCTATTCTTAGAGTAGATTAATATGTCATCAATGAAGACTAGTACAAATTTATCTAAAAATTTACTGAGTACATTGTTCATTAAGCACATGAAAGTCGCAGGGGCATTGGTTAACCCAAATGGCACTACCACAAACTCATAGTGACCATACCGTGTCCGGAAAGCGGTTTTATGGATGTCTTCACCCTTGATTCGGACTTGATGGTATCCTGACCTCAAGTCAATCTTTGAGAAAATAGACGCGCCTCCCAACTGATCGAATAGATCATCGATCTTGGGCAAGAGGTACTTGTTCTTTATGGTTACTTTATTAAGTTGTATATAATCTATACACAGTCTAAGGGTGCCATCCTTCTTTTTCACAAACAGGACTGGCACTCCCCATGGGGACACACTGGGTCGAATATAACCCTTATCCATCATTTCTTTCAATTGTAATTTGAGTTCCACTAACTCAGGTGTGCTCATCCGGTAGGGTGTCCTAGACACCGGCACCGCCCCTGGTGTGAGCTCTATTGAGAAGTCAATGTCTCTTCTCAGAGGTAGGCCCGGTACTTCCTCCAGAAACACATCTTTGTATTCTCTCAGGATAGGGTGATCATCAGGGCTTGATTTAGCACCTTCGATTGTTTTTAACACATGTATTGCATATAGGGGACATCCCTTTCAGAAATACTTTCTCATTTGCAGGGCTGATATTTGCCTCACCGAGACCGGTTTTCGGATCCCTTGAAGGGTTATCCTTTTTCCTTCTTTGCTCACACATTCTAAGGTTTTATAGTAACAGTCCAGTTTGGCTTTATGGGCGGCCAGCCAGTCCATACCAATCAATAGATCATATGATCCCAGGGGTAATACATTAAGGGTTGCTTGGGTGGGGAATTCACTCAACATTAATTGGCAGGCTGGTATGACCTCTGCTACCCTTCTTTTGGTGCCAGTGTCTAGCTGTACCAACCATGGCTTAGTTTTCTTTCATGGTTGTAGCTTACATTTATCAACAGATTTAGGGGCTATATAACTCAAATTTGAACCAGGGTCAATCAAAACAGACACTAGATGGTTGAAAATCATACCTTCTATTTCCACCATTGAAGCTTGGTGGTCAGCCTGGTTATTATCCAAGGATGCATAAATCTGCGGCACACTCCTTTCCACATCATTGACTGTGGTATCTTCCTGCATGTTATAAACTTTCTGACTATTCTGTTGTCGGTGTGGACAGTCTCTCAAGAGATGCTCTTCTCTGCAACCCCAGCATTTCAGAGGTTCTTTCTTTGGGTTATTAGTCTTTATTGATATAGGTCCAAAAGTTTTATTTCCATCCACCGAGGGAAAGTTTTGCTGGAGTACACTCCGAGTTAGAAATTTAATTCTGGGGTTCTTTTTGTAGCTCTTAAATCTTGAGGATTTGATCCCCTTTTTCTGAAATCTCGAACCACTCTTCTGTCTCCAGTCTCCACGAGACTCTGCTCGATGTCCGTATTGTTCATCACAATATGTTGCCTTTCGAATAGTGTCTTCTAAGGTCTTTGGCTCGTCAAGTTCAATTCGGTTATGATATTCCTTGGGTAGACCACTGATGAAGTGTTGCGCTTTCGCCTTCTCTGCTTTGATGTAGGGTACATATCTCAATAAGTCGAGGAATTTGTTGACATATTCCTCTATAGTGAGTTGTCCCAGTTTGAGTTCATAAAACTCTTTAGCCTTCTCATCGAAATATCTTTCCGACAAATACTTATTCCATAAGTACTTCTCAAACCGTTTCCAAGACATCTCCTCCTCGCAGACCCCTTTCACGCTCTTAAGATCTTCCCACCAGATGGAAGCTTTTCCGTTCAGATTGAAAGTGGCCACTCGGGCCATCAAATTTTCTGAAAAATCATGGACTCTGAAGTATTTCTTTAGTTCAAGTAGCCAGGCCTCGGCTTCCTCTCCCTTCTTTATCTCACCGTCGAAGGAGGGAGGTTTGTCCTTTCTGAATTCCTCAAATTTATGACCCTTGGAAGTCTTTTGCTTCTTTTGTTTTCTTTGAGAATAGGAATTGGTCCTGCTGCTGAAAGAGCCTTCTGAATCACCAACTTCCTTCTCAGTGGAATTGTCTGGCACTGGTCCTTTACCTCTGGGGTGGACCTTTCTTGAGTTGCTTCTCTCAGTATGGCCACTGACACGATCATGTTTCTGCATCTCGGGTTCATGCTGCATTTGTCGTTGTAGGTAAGATAAGCTCTGCAGTAAAACTGCATTAATTTCAGTTTGTTTTTCTTGCTCTTTCAGCATCCTTTCATTGTCGGCCTTGCAGCTTTGAAATTCAACCATGAGACTCCTCACAGTCTCAGCTAGATCTGGAGGGGTTCCTATTGCTCTCCTTTCTTTAGACTCTTCATCTCTATTGTGGGAGCCTTCTCCCATCTCTTGGTGAGTCACCATACTCTACGTCTATCAATTCCCACGGCTGATCGTCTGCTTGAGTGAAAAGACAAATGTTGGCTATTAGTCAAGAGTTAAATACATTTTCATAATTCGCACATAATTTATATCTCTTTCACATGCATACACAGTTGGGTTCTCATTCCCAATTTTTTAATCCTGGAAAAGAGAGTTAAGTTACGGGGTTACTCCTCGTAGGAGTGCTTCGAACAGAGCTTATGCGCGACTCATGCATGAGCTCAATCAGGCCGAGTGTTGTAACCATGCTCTGATACCACTTTGTCACATACCCACTACCTAAATCGGATTTTTCTGGTCTTCTGCCGGACCAGAACCCTTAATTATCCATGGAGGCCCAGCGTAAGCCGACTCTTTCTCTCTCCTTCTCTGTTCCCATGTGATCGCGGGTCATGTTCACGGTTCAATTTGAACGCAGTGCCTATTTGTATTTTGTGCCTTGGTGCTACAGTAATGTCTAAACGTTCAACTCTGCAACCGCCGAACCCCGACAGGGCTAGCGACCGACCAATGGGGATGAATCCCTACAGGGTCAGCAAATGGCCAATAGGAACAAATCTCAACAGGGGTAGAGAACTGCCAGTGAGAATAGGCCCCGTCGTGCAGTTAAGTGGAATACAAGTGGTGAAAATGGAAACTCGACACGGTAGTCGACATGATAGGAGGGGGGCCCCACTTCACATGCCACACTATTCCAAACACCCCCCCGATTAAAGGCAGAATGGAAAGGGGGCTCTGGAATGAATCCTCAGCTGTAGATTTGAGCGGGTGGACTCTGGCCATCCAGACCTTCTCGCTACTTACCTTTATGCGCATTTGCACCCCAGCGTAAAGCTGGCATCTCTACCTCACATCGGACGGTCATCCCAGACCCAGGATCCTAAAATGGAAAGTATTGGAGACTATTGGGATGAGCAAACAATAGAAAGAATAACAAAGTTACTGTGCGAATACAATGGCCTATTTCCAACAACCTTTATAGATATGAAAGGCATTGAAGGGGAGCTAGGTGAGATGAAGATACCCCTCAAACCTGAGGCTAGACCTATCAGGAAAATACCCTACAGACTGAATCCAGTGTATAAGCATAAAGTGAAAACATAAATTGACAGAATGTTGGAAGCTAGTATCATAGAACCAATAGAGGAATCTGAATGGATCAATCATATGTTAGTTCAAGAAAAGAAACAAGGGGGGATAAGGATTTGTGTATATCTGAGGAAAATTAATGATGCTTGCATACATGACCCTTTCCCTACCCCTTTTATAGATGAGGTCTTATAAAATGTGGGAGGCTAGGAGGCCTATTCATTTACAGATGGATTCTCAGGTTACCATCAGATAAAAATAGCTCTAGAAGACAGGTATAAGACTACTTTTTCAACTGAATGGTGATCCTACCAATATACAGTCATGCCATTTTGGCTGAAGAATGCACCAACCATATTCTCAAAAGTAGTCATATCTTCTTTTAAGGAATTCATACATCAATTTTTAGAAGTATATCTAGATGACTGGACTATATATAGTCTATTAAAGGACCATGTAGAAGTGCTAAGACTAATTTTGGAAAGATGCAGGCAATGTGAGATATCATTGAATATCAAGAAATTCATTTTTGGTACACCTTTTGGAATATTGTTGGGACATCTAGTGTGTAAACATGACAAGAACCAACAATACTATGGGCATATACAACCACATAAAATAAGTTGACATGACATACACCATTCAAATTGGTGTATGGGCATGAAGCAATGGTTCCATTAGAATTTATTATACACAGTCTTTGTGTAGAAACAATCACCAACATGACAGGATGGGGTGAAGTACAGGAAATTTTAAATCGAATAACGGAAATGGAAGAGGATACGATTCTAGTAGGATTTCACTAGGAAGTACAGAAAGAAAGAGACAAATCCTGGCATGAAAGACATATTAAAAAGAAGAGTTTTAAGGAGGGAGACTTAGTCTTTCTCTATGACAACAATTTTTTCCAACACCCTAGTAAGTTCAGAGCATTGGATAAGTCCATATGAAGTAAATATTGTCATAGATGGGAGATATGTACATCTAAAAGACTTGGGATGAACATAATTTAAAGGAATGATCAACGCTTGTCGAATGAAACTGTACATGGACAGTCGACCTACTAACCCTTAAAAATTACAACAAAACGAGAAAGGCATGTATATAGTGTACTATAATAGATATTAGGAAAGGAAACTCATAAAAAGGAAGACAAAAGTAGAAAATAAGAAAGAGGAAGAAAAAAGTAGAAGAGAAAGAAAATACAAAATACTAGGGAATATCGTGTGTAGCAGTTACTAAAATCACCGTGACAAAGAGAAAAAGTGACCGCACATAGCATATGGTTGATAGAAAGAAAACATCGCCACTAAGGGAAAGTCACAATAGAAACATAAGGTGCACCGAAAAAGTACAATGCATCAGAGAATGGGCTAACGGTCGGAAAAGCAAAAGCTGACCGCCAGAGTAAAAAGGCACGAATTGGGCATTTATGAAACTAAATGAAACATACTCAAAAAGATTCAATGAATTAGTAACAACCAAAGAATATTCTCTGAGAAGACTCCTGGAATTTATGATTCCCTCTATATAAAGTGAAAACAAGGGCCAAGAAAGAATTATTGTGAATTTGCAAACCCATGAAGCTAAGGATCATGAAGACGCAAGGAGAAGAGGTGAATTTTGAAATCGTAGCAGACGAAACCTAATCAAGGAAGGAAGAAATACCCAAGATGTCACCTCCAAAGGTCAGCGCACCAAGCCAAACAACACGAAAATCACGCAGTAGTCTCAGGTCACCATAGGAAACCGCAGAGGTGGAGTAGGAGTTTACTTAAAGGGAGGGAATCATCGATGTCGATGCAATTCCCTTGTCGCAGATCAAACCAGTGAGCACCACACTGGTCGAGGAAGAAGAGTAGGCCTCGACGATTGTCGAGATGGATATTGACTCACATGAAAGTGCACATGGCCATGAACCTTCAACTACAGGTAACCCACCACAACCTTCTAGGGCCGAAGCAGTCCACAAAATGAATGGCGGGGACAACAAAAGGACAAAGTCTGACGAGAAAATACCACAACTTGTGGTAGGGTCCATGCAGCAAGAGGATATAAAGATCAAATATATCATAGGGAAACATGAGTCAGGCGAGGAATATAGAGAACCAGAGGTTGGGACCTCTAGCGCATCGATAAAGAGAAAGGGAAAACAACCCATTGCACGATCCTTGTGCAAGTATCCCAATGCCTCGATAATATTACCGCGCATTCGAGAGGGGTGCAAGCCATGCAAAAATTACTAGGTTGCATCGAAAAATTGAGGTACGTAGACCACGATGTGTCTAACACCAACAAATTCCTAGAATTTGTACAACAGGTGTACATGGAGAGCCTAGGCACATGGCCATTAGGAGATCCAATGTTGTATCCAAAGAAATGGGCAGCAGGTTTGGAAAACACATGAATTCTCAATTTGCTAGAAATTCCCCACTTCGGAAGGGGAAAAGATGTGAACAACTACGTCAAGTTGTTGATGGAAGTCCTCCAGGGAGGACTTTTGTGTTTAGAAGAACCAGTATCCATAGATCTACAGATAATTTCATTCGTCACAGGCCTGCCATCAGATGGTGAGAATCTCGCGCAGTACCTAGATGACAAAGCCAAGGAAAAGGCTCTCACATAAGAGATGAAGAAAACATATGGGGCTAAAAGAGGCTCCTGCGGGATAATTACAAAGTGGATTAGTGACACAACCACCAGGATGGAAACCAAGCTAATGGCATGCATGACAAATGTCACAAGGAGGAGATCCCTACAGGGGTTGTCACACCAACAACACAATGCACAAATGACACCATGCTCAATTGGGTGCCATATTTACTGAACTTGTTCCTAGATGACTGCAAGGATGCATGGGACTTGGGAACAGAGTTCCACTACTCCTAGTTAATTATTTTGATAACACTAATTGGATAGAAATAGCCTCCCTACTCATACTTCTATGACAGAGTAGGACATTGTCAAACAACACGGTACACATCGATGGGAATCACTTCAGACCCCAAGCGAAGAAGTGGCAATTCTAGCACGTTTACTTTGTATCTTAGCAACATACAAGACAACATAGTCAAGACTTGGGGGATCACTCTAGAAGTGGTCGCGTAATATCGCACAGGGATCCCGAGAAATAACGTATTCAACTTCGATTATGCATTAATGAAGAGGAAATTGAAATGGAAATGAGAGATTGGATGATCCCAGTCATTACCAAGGAAATTCCAAAGGGAAAAGAGGTAGAAGCAGGGTCGTCCAAGACATCTGTAGGGGGAAGCACAACAACTAATAAACCAACACAACAAGGGAAGCCCGATCAAAATATAGTGGCATAGAAGAATGACTACGCTCCAAAGAAGGATGTGCAGACAAGAGAGAAGGATGATGCCCCAACGCAAGAATAACAAGGAAGGGGGGACACAATGATGCCAAAAACCCCATCGACAACTACTCCATAAGAAACAGGACCACCTAAACGACCAATCATACACATAGGTGGGCCGCGCAAGAAGGCCAAAGCCCATAAGAAAATCCTAGAATACATAATTACTAAGGATGATGTTGATTTGGTAGCAGAGAGGGTACAGGACCACACAGCGGATGATGTAGAAGAGTTCGGGAACCAAAGAGAAAGGATAAGAAACGAGTTGGTCAAGATTAAGTAGGTCCTGGAAAGGATACAAGAAACATAGAGGAAAGAAATGGGAACAGGGCCAATCCCCCGAGCAATAGAAGCTGAGGATAGGAGCGCGCAGAACAAAGAAGACACCATCCAGATCATAGTGCAAGAAAGTATGAGCTTCCAGATAACAACATACATGCTACATATTGATGAGGCCATAGCTCATACGCCACTCAAAGACTTGGAACATGTACAGTTGGTACTAGCTCAACTACCAACAAAATCATTGTATAGATTGCAAATCAATGTCGCATAGGAAGTGCAATCATGAGCTAGAACAGACGCGACAAAATTACAAGCAACCATAAATATAAAGGATGCACTAGAACTAGTGGTAGATCAGGTAAAGATGGAGACAAAAGAGGATAAGCAACACACATATAACTTAGAGTAGAATCTGAAGGAAGTCTTCACAAGAATTCCAGACAGCACGTAGGCAACCATGAGCAATGTCAAAGAACATATTCAAATCATTGTGAAAATGCTCAAAGACTACAAAAAGGAGATTGAGGATCTCAAATTAAAATTAACACCCACCACCCCTCCTGAAGTCACAGACGAAAGAGAATAACAAGCAAATTTACAACTGGAAATAATGGACAAGGAAGCTCAAAAGGTCACACAACATTTTGACCGGACCACACAGCTATGGACAATGTTGGAGGAAGATGATAGGGTCCAACAACTAGATCAGAAAAATGAAAAGATTAACATTGCAATCCATGAGCTGAAGCAACAACAAAATTCCATGATCAATATAGATCTTATAGGGAAAGCTACGCAAGCTAGAGAAAAAGGGGAAGAATTAGAAGGAAAATATCACATCTTGGAAGAGGTTGTTCAGGGAGCACGCATCACCTAAGTGTCTCAGGATGAGCCACATGTCATTGTTGGGGGGTTGTTGGGCGCAAACCTATTTTGAGTAAAGAACCATTTTTGGAAAGGAAGACCTAATTTTGGAGCACGCGCAACAAGTGGCAAGAAAGCAACATGCAAAAAAAGAAGGAAAAAAAACATGTAAGAGGAAAAGCCATGTGGCGAGGAGGCATGAAAGCCTAACAATGATAAATTTATGGTTTTTGATAAGGATTGTAATGGCTATAATCCTGTAAAATAGTATAAATAAGAACCTAGGAGGTCTAGGTTGGGGGTTGGATGATGGTTTAAGGGTTTGGTTATTGTTGGTTGTTGAAATTTGTTGAGGTATAGAAGAGTCGTATAAACTAGATTTTGAGTGCTAGGTCACAGGATGAGGAGCCTGGTGTGATCTAGTATTCCTAACAAAGGTTACTTAACCTCATCATGATTGTATGATTGAATATATAATCCGCGCAACGTCATATTTTCTAGCAGATGAAATAAAAGAGCAGAGAAGACAAATCTGTGTGGATGTATCCCCAGGAGGGGGTGAACCACAGTAAAACTTGTGTTCTGTGTGATGTTTTTGAATGTTTACTTTCTGTCAATAATTATATTATGAATGAATGATTAACTAGATGTATTATCATGCATGCACAAGGCTAAAGACGAATGAATATTAGAAATACTTGATCCAATAACAAGTTTGATGCATAAAGAAAGATAGAATACACTCTCAGATCCCTACTCATTCCTAGACTGCAAACACATGGTTATTGTAGTCACCCATAGAGATATCTCGGGTGATATTTCTCTATGCACCCTATGCAAAACATTTCCTTCTAGTTTACTAGGAGGGCCGATAGTTTTAGAGGGTTTTGTTGGAAACTTGTTGAGATATGAACCTGGGTCAACCAAAGAAGAAGGAAGAAGTTAAAGATTAAACCAACAACATACAATGGTATGCATTTCCTTGACATTGTATGGCATGCATTAGAAATGGTATAGTATGGTATGGTATGGTATGCCTTGGCATTAGCAATGGTATGGTATGCATTGGAAATAGAAATGATATACATTGGCAATGGCAATGGTATACATTGGCAATGGAAATGGTATGCATTTCCTTTCCATTTCCTTGTATGATATGCATTGGCAATGGTATGGTATGGCATGGTATGGTGTGCATTTCCATTTCCAATGCCAAGGAATACCATACCATACCATACCACACCATACCATTTCCATTGCCAATGCCAATGCATACCATACCATACCATTGCCAATGCATACCATACAAGGAAATGGAAAGGAAATGCATACCATTTCCATTTCCATGCATACCATACCATACCATAACATTTCCAATGCATACCATACAATGCATACAATGGTATTCATTGTCTTGTCATTATATCGTGTGCATTGGAAATGGTATGGTATGGTATGGTATGCATTGCTTTGCCATTTCCTTGTATGGTATGCATTGGTAATGGTATGATATGGTATGGTATGGTATGTTATGGTATGGTATGAGCGTAAATTTTGGCCTCCGGGCTAAGTTTTGATGAAAACACATAAAACAAAAACCCAAATTTAGGGCAGAAGCTCGAAAACCACTAAAGAATATGCCCCGTGACGTGTCCATGGGCTAGAAAACTCGGAAAAATTCCAGAATGCTCGAGAAAAGAAAGTAATACAAAGGCTAGGATGATAAATATGAAGATCAGAGAGCCATTTTTTAATCTAGCTATAGGCTTTCGGTGGCTAGGGGTACACAAAAATTAGGTTCTAAGAGACCAAAAGCTCTCTCTTTCGGTAGCTAACATAACATGAGACTCTACTCTTTAACTACCGAAAACAAAAACTCTTGTGTGATAAAAGATGAGGTGAATTGAGAGATTTCTGCCACTTTTACACCTTTGTTGTGCATTGTGAGCAAAAGCGTAATGCCTGAAATAGATAGATATTAGTCAGAATATTGATTCCCCTATTATATAGAGTTCTAACATAGGCTCCACCTGGGGAAGATAGCTCTCAAGGAGACGTCTAGAACCATTGAACTCTGGTAACTTGATAATCAATGCCTTATCCATTGGGTTGTTCCCCAATGTGCAACCCGATCTGCTACAAAATCACTGGTAGCTGAAAATCTTGAACTGAAATCAAAACTCTCTGCAAACTGAAGTCTAGATCACGCTTGAACTGAAAAACTGAAAAGCAATCTGAAACTGAAACTAGAAAGATGCTCAGAGTACTGAACTTATTTGCACCCATATACCTACCCTAATCTACTTGATAATTTCGTCGAATCAGGTAATACAGAAATGCCAATGAAGCCAGTCAAGTAGCTGCAAAAACAAATGGACAACTGGATTGCTTGTCCATGAAATCCTAAGTATACCTTGATTATGTGTCCTCGTAATATGAAATGACAAATGTTGACATATTTGGTCTTTATAGAGAATACATGTTTGAAAACTCAAGCTAACAGGAACCTCCATGTAATCTGCTATAGGATCAATTAAAGCATGATGCATGATATTCGCTCCTAGATCTTCGATGACTAGTTGATCAGTTGCATCCTCAAAATTAAACCCTGCATCTACAACTTCAGCCTTATATTGGAAAACATAATCATCATCAATCTACCAATCAACAGGTAGTACAATTTCCTCTTGCTTTGGAGAAGGAAGATTTTCCAAGAATTCTTTGAGATCTCGGAAATTATATGACTGAATTTGAGAATCCAAAAGTTCAATATCATTTTCGAACTTTTCAACAACTAGCTCAAGAAAAAAAATTTTACTTTTAGGAGAAAATTTTATCGATTCCAAAATACGAAACACAGTTGTTAAAAAGTATTCGTCAATGTGAAATTCTGCTAACTTATTCCTAAATTCTTTTAAATCTTCAGGAGATAGAGGATTTACCACATACCCTGTCATCTTGAAGCATCATCAAGGCTTTGAAATCTCAATTCTTCAGCAGTGAAGTCTCTTGTGAACTTTGAAGCTCGGGATCTTGAACAATGGAGTCGCCAGGGGAATGGTACATCCTTCTTGTGTTTAGCTTCTGTTCACCATCAGAAGTCAAATCTAAACTTGATATATTTTCTGGAGAACTCAAAATCTCGTTCCCCAGTATGTTCGCCAAAATGTTAACGCTCTGTAATTTCTCGGCTGAAGAAGAAATTGGCGGAGGTAACTGTTTCAACCGCTTGGAGTCTTGGATCTAGCCCTCCAAGACTCAGAGAGGGCTCTCTCTACTCGATTTAACTTCGTTTGTATGGGATAGGTGTTAGGCTAGCTATGAAGGTATGGGGTTGTGGTTTTTGAAATATTTAGATGAGGGCTTGGTTGACAAGTTGCTCAGATCACCATTGGGCTATGGGGTCTGTTTATAAGGTAAGGATTAGCTCAGATCTAGAGGTAAATGTCTCCATAGGGCAGGATAGTAACAACTGTTGGATCATCTTAGATTTAGTCTGGATGAATGGGGTGAAAAGGGAGAGATTCACTAAACAGAGGAGCAGTTAAGAATTCCTTTGTAAAGCTTCAGATGAGTAACATATAGATTATTGAAAAATTGGACAAAGAGTATGCATACATAAATTCTTCTCCATTACTCTCTTTCAATAATGAGAAATGAAAGTGCGTGAATGATAGAAAAAAGATAACTGAAAACAGAAAGAAAAACACCACCAACGCTCCTACACAAGAATCCTGTAAATTCACTTCTCTATTACTGATTGATCATTCAAAAATTACAGAAACATCCTCCTGGAAAAACAAGGCCCACGGTCCAACGAAAAGGAACTTAGTTCTTCACAGGTCGAACCCCCCCCTTTCAAACCTCTAAATCATAGAAATAAATAGACTTTACATAAACAAATTATCTCTAATTTTTAGGAACTAGTCTCGAATGGAACTAGGTCTCGAATGCTGAGGGTAATGGTCAAAACTCCTTAAAATATGGAACTTCTCTGTATCCACTGATCTTTTGCCTCAAAATACTGAAAGACACCTCACCAAATTCTAAGATGTCACTTGAGAACTTGACTGCTAGTTATCTTGGATGAATTTGAGTTTCCATTTGTATTCTTCTCTTATCCTCGAGCTGCTAAAAATATCTAAGAACAAGGGATAAGAATGATTATGTTTCCACCTGTCATTTTGCTGCCTTGATATTTGAAGGAATTTTGGTAATGTGAAACTAATTTTCTACCAATTGTGCCTGATATGTCTTTGAGTGAATGAAACTTCCTGAAAATGTGAATCAAATTGCCACCTAGGTGCCACTTGCCATGTGTATCCTACAAACTTGGAATTGTTCCTTGATATCTGGATCTGTGCCATATTTTTTGTCAAATAAGGATATGGGAAAAGGATTGACTCCTCTTAACCTTGAAATACTTGAATCCATGCCTGGAGTATTACATGCTTTCAACTGGGCATATAATTTGAGTTCTGAAAATAACAATTTCATGAATGGCTATCGAATGTGAAACCAAAATGAAACTGAGAATTCCTTCAACATGCATACAAAAAAGATCAAATGCAATTTTGAAATCTGCAATGTTAGGTTTGATATTCATATTCAGAAGGTGTATCCCCATTGCAAATTGGTGCCTCTTATATTATGCGATCTGGTGTTTTCATTTCAGCAATCTTCATGGCATAATTACTGTGATTTTGTTTGGCAGATTTCCCCATGAACTCATGATACGTCCCTTATGCAATCTACACAGTGATATGGCTTATTTGGTATCTGAGCTATTTCATTGCTCTTTCTTCTCGATTTCAGGCACTTAACCACTATGATCTCATTGGAATCTACCACAAATGTGTGCTAACAATCCTCAGTGACATATCATGCATTAATAAAACCTTAGCGTTGTGATTTATAGCCTCCTGACATTGGCCTGTAATCTCGACGATCTCCTTCTTTCATTGAGTTCATTATGTACCAGTTGCATCCATCAAACCGAATGGGCAAGTTTGGCAGATGTTTTCTTAAAGATCCTTTGGCCACATATTCATGATGTGTCATATTTCCACCTCACAATGCGCAAGTAGGCCTTTTCCATGGAAAACAGAGCATATTATCGTTGTTTGAGATTAGAAGCCAGACTCCTTGTTGTCATTTCAAGAAAGACAATGCAACTTACTATGTCCAGCTGTTACCACTTTTTGAGATTACATAGGAGATATTTGCATCTTTTGATGAAACATCGGTCAATATTGTCTTAACTTGAGGTGCCATCGATCTAACCTGGGCGATGCCCCAAAAATTGGATAGCTTGGTCAAGGCATGCTGTTTTCACATGGAATTTGATGTTAATAGATGGCGCGTTGAGGTTTTAAAAGCATTGCATGATTTGTATGTTGGTTAACCCGTGTCTTGTGTGCTGCATGATGTTGCGTGCTAACCCCTGTCATGCATTGTGTTGTTGTGTGGTAGGTTACATGGAGCTGGAGCGTTGGAGCGTAAATTTTGGCCTCCGGGCTAAGTTTTGATGAAAACACATAAAACAAAAAATCCAAATTTAGGGCAGAATCTCGAAAACCACTAAAGAATATGCCCCATGACGTGTCCACGGGCTAGAAAACTCGGAAAAATTCTAGAATGCCCGAGAAAAGAAAGTAATACAAAGGCCAGGATGATAAATATGAAGATCAGAGAGCCATTTTTTAATCTAGCTACATGATTTCAGTGGCTAGGGGTACGCAAAAATTGGGTTCTAAGAGACCGAAAGCTCTCTCTTTCGGTAGCTAATATAACATGAGACTCTACTCTTTAACTACCAAAAACAAAAACTCTTGTGTGATAACAACTGAGGTGAATTGAGAGATTTCTGCCGCTTTTACACCTTTGTTGTGCGTCGTGAGAAAAAGTGTAATGCCTGAAATAGATAGATATTAGTCAGAATACTGATTCCCCTATTATATAGGGTTCTAACAGTATCCATTGGAAATGGCAATGGTATGCATTGCCTTTCCATTTCCTTATATGGTATGCATTGGTAATGGTATGGTATGGTATGAATTGCCAATGGTATGCATTGGAAATGGTATACCATACCATTGCCAATGCATACCATACAATGCATACAATGGTATGAATTTCCTTGCCATTGTATGGTATGCATTGGAAATGGAAATGACAATGGTATTCATTGGAAATGGCAATGGTATGCATTTCCTTTCCATTTCCTTGTATGGTATGCATTGGTAATGGTATGGTATGGTATGAATTTCCAATGCTATGCATTGGAAATGGTATACCATACCATTGCCAATCCATACCATACAATGCATACAATGGTATGCATTTCCTTGCCATTGTATGGTATGCATTGGAAATGGTATGATATGGTATGGTATGGTATGGTATGCATTTCCATTGGAAATTGAAATGGAAATGATATGGTATGCATTGGAAATAGCAATGGTATGGTATGCATTGCCTTGTCATTTCCTTGTATGGTATGCATTGGCAATGGTATGGTATGGTACCACTAGCATTGGCATTGGAAATGGAAATGGTATGCATTGACAATGGCAATGGAAATGGCATGCATTGCCTTTCCATTTCCTTGTATGGTATGCATTGGCAATGGTATGGTATGGAATGGTATGCATTGGCACTGGAAATGAAAATGTTATGCATTGCCAATGCATACCATTGCCTTTCCATTGTATGGTATGCATTGGCAATGGTATGGTATGGTATTGTATGGTATGCATTGGCATTGGCAATGGTATGCATTGGAAATGACAATGGTATGCATTGCCTTTCAATTGCCTTGTATAGTGTGGTATGGTATGATATGGTATGCATTGGCAATGGAAATGGTATGCATTGGAAATGGTATACATTGAATTTCCATTTCCTTGTATGCATTTCCATTTCCTTTATATGCATTTCCATTGCCTTGTATGCATTTCCATTTCCATTGTCTTGTATGGTATGCATTGGAAATGGAATGATATGGTATGGTATGGTATGCATTTCCAACGGCAATGGAAATGGTATGCATTGCCAATGCATACCATTGGCAATGATATGCATGGTATGTATTGGTATGCATTGGCAATGGTATGTATTGGTATGCATGGTATGCCAATGGTATGTATTGGTATGCATTGGCAATGGTATGTATTGGTATTCATGGTATGCCAATGGTATGCATTTGCAATGGAAATGGTTTGCATTACCTTGCCATTGTATAGTATGCATTGGAAATAGTATTTTTAGTGTTGTTATTAGTTTATTTCCAAATTACATGAGCATTCAATGTATTTACAAAACAACAACATAAAGAGGATCACTAAAAGAAACACAATCACAAGGTACACAACATTTTATCCTGGGAAAACCTCATGGGGGAGAAAACCCAACAAAAACTTCCTCAATAATAGATTTCCAATACAATGCCAAGACTAAGACCAAAACACCAAGAATAAACTAATATTGAGCATGTGCCTCTCTTCTCCTTCCTCCTACAACTGCAAATTCCTTCAATATATGTGCACTACATGAGTGAGTGTGAGAGTGTGTAAGTAAGGCACCATCCTCACATATAAATACTAGTTGAGGAGGTGCTAGGGTTATGTATCTTCACGTGGTAGGGACAACTTCTTTTATAAGTGGTTAAAACCACTTTATAAACACTAGGGGACAACTTTACAAATACCACCATATCCATATGGTTTGACCAATCCACAAAAGGGGATTTGATCTTAGAAAATACTCGACATGATCAATCCACAAAAGGGGATTTGATCTATATGATAATAACTCAAATTTAATTAGAATATTCTTCAAAGTTACAAGATTTCAACACTCCCCCTTAATGAGAAGGGTATTCTACTAACATGACCCAATACAACATCATCAAGAGAAGGAGAAGGCAACATCATCACCAGCATATGGAACACTGAATGGCACATCTATAAATCATCAGAAGTTCTTCTCATCATCAACATCATCATTGCTTACATCACAGAGCTAGAGTAACATCATCATCATCATCAAAAATATAAAGTTGAAACATCAACATCAATAAAACAAAGCTAGAACAACATCATCAACAGAACGAGGCTGGAACAACATCATCAACAAAAACATGAAGATGGAAAACAACATCATCAACAACACAACGTTGGAACAACAACATCAACAACAACATGAATATGTAACAACATCATATACATGTGGCAACATAATAAGACAGGTGTATCAACAACAACATTTTTGGTACTCTTAGAGACCGTCCTTATTGGACCTTCGAGATCTACCCAAGAATCATAAGATTCCCTAGGATATAAAATCCTAACAAGCTACCATGTGGTGCTCTGATAGACTATCCTTACCAGACCTTTGGGATCTGCCCATGAATAATAATATTCCCTAGGATATAAAATCCCAATGGAGTTACCACTACTGATCACAACTAGCATATACATGCATAGGTACTCTGATAGACCGTCCTTACCAAACCTTCAAGATCTACTTAGGGATAATCAATCCCCTAGGATATAAAATCATAACAGAGCTACTCGTTGTTGGTCAGGATACCATAGTATCATCAATAAATAATTCAAGACCTAATAAATAATTCATTGGCCCTAGGTATTTCATCTCAAAATCTGTAGTGAGCTTCTTCTTACAATTTGTGATGAGATTTTCTTCACCTGTTAAGAATAAATCATCCACATATAGAAGCAATATAATTGGCTCATCATTCATAACCTTGAAGTAGAGGTTAGGATCATCTTTACTTTTGGTAAAGCCCAAGCTCGTCAATAAACTACCAATTCTCCCATACCAAGCTCTAGGAGATTGATTTAAACCGTACAGAGATTTCTTCAACCTGCAGACATGAGTATTTATATATTTAACTTCAAACCCATGTGGCTGTTCTATATACACTTCTTCTTCAATAACACCATTTAAAAAAGATGTTTTCACATCCATCTGGTGTAACTTCCACTTCATTTTAGTTGCAAGAGATATGATGGTTCTGATAGAATTGTATTTGGCTACATGAGAAAATGTTTCTTCATAGTCAATACCTTCCTTTTGAGAAAAAAACACAAGCCAAAAATCTTACCTTATGTTTTTCAATACTTCTGTCTGCTGCATGTTGTATCTTATATATCCACTTGGAAGATACAAAATCTTTGTTCTTTGGTCTGGGAACTGCTTCCCATACATCATTATTTATGATGGGCTGGTATTCTTCTGTCATGGCATCCATCCATTCTTTCTCTTGAATGTCTTCTTCAAATAAATTAGATTCCTTTTCTACAAGATAATACATTAATTCCATATAGATGGAGAATGGATTAGGCTTATTTCTTTGTCTCATGGTTCCTTCTGAGGCACCATACTTCTCTGCATCTTGAATAAGTTCCCTCACCCAAACTGGCTTTCTCTTATGAGAGATCATCATATGAGGAGGTTCTTGAGATTCTATCATATAATGATATTATGGAATCTCATCATCGGGGGTAACTGTAACTTACTTTACAGGTTATAATTAAAATTAGGGTTTATAGATGGTCGACTTAGTAAAAATTTTAATAAAAATTTAGAAAAAAAAAAAAAAAAAATTGTCCTACACCTGTATTAATTGACCAAGATCAACATGCTTACATTTGACGATTAGTCCTAATGATGAATCCTGATTTGGATTCGAAACGTCGATGACAATGAAAATGACACCAACTGTGGATTATCTGGAAAACAACTATGAAAATCCTCACCACAGAAACTTGAAAACAGGTTATACAACTCTGGGAGATACAAGTTCTTCTTCGTATACTTCTTCAAGTTGGCATTTCATTGATATTTTAAGTGCTACATATTCATCAAAGGTTACATCTCTGTTTATATCAATATGATGGTAACATGGTACGTAAATTCTAAAGGCCTTAGAGACCTAATAGTATCCAACTACTATTCCCTTCTTTCTTGAAAGATCCAACTCACTTCTCTTTTCTTTTGGAATTTGTACAAATACTAGACAACCAAATATTTTGAGATGGCTTACTTTTGTCTTCTTTCTGGTGAACATTTCTTCAGGAGTTTTGAATCCAAGTAAACTATGGGATAATCTGGTTTGGACATATACTGTTGTTCTTGCTGCTTCATCCCATAAGTGCATTGGAAGATCTTGATCGTGAATCGTAGTCTTTACTACTTCCATAATCGTTCTATTATTTCTTTCTTCAACACCATTTTGTTGAGGATTATAGGGAGTGGTGAGCTCCCTCTTAATCTTGACATCTCTATATAATCTTCCAAATTCATTTGAAGTAGAATCTCCTCCATTATCTGACCTGAGTATATTGATTTTCCTTTCGAAGAGGTTTTCTACCAAGGATTTGAATTCCTTAAACTTTCAAAGTACTTCATATTTTAACTTCAAGAAATAAACCCAAGTCTTATGAGAGTAATCATCAATAAAATATACATAGTATACATACCCTCTTAGATAGGTTGATGGCATTGGACCGCATATATATGAGTGGACAAGTTCTAGGATTCCTTCTGCTTTACTATCACTCTTTGGGAAATGATTATTTACGTTATTTTTGTGTGCACATCCCTTGCATACACCTTCCTAATCAATATTTAATTATGGTAGACCTGTAACTACCTTTCTTACATATAGTAAGGCTTTATATTTTATGTGAGATAGTCTTCTATGCCAAAGTTCACAAGGAATTTCAGTAGAGTGAGTCAATGCTACATCTGAGTGACCTTTTAGGTTGTACAAACCACCTTCTTTTGTTCCAATAACAACTGCATATTTTATATTTTTTCCTTTACGACAGATAAGAACTTCACCATACATGAATGCAACCCTGAAAACTTTCTTATCTAGGGATGATATATAAAGTAAGTTCTTTGTCAAACCTGGTACATAGAGTACATCCTTCATTCTCATTGAAGTTCCTGAATCAAGTTTGTAGGTGGATTCTCCCATTCCTTTGCTAGGGTATTGATAATCATCTCCAATTGAAACTTTTTGGGGGAAGTCATTTTCTATAATTCTAGAGAGAATATAATTTTGACCTTTCATGTGCTTATATGCACCACTATCTATGAGACAAGTGTCCTCTCCAGGTGTCACAGATCCTGAGAGGGTGGAAAAAAAAACATAATATTCAATCTCTTCTTTAGTTAAATTCTTGGGTGGATCATCATCTTCAGTTGCATGGGCATGATGTGTTTTTTTATTTCTCCTCTTGAATTATTCCCTTTTGGTAGGACAATGTGTCCCATCGTATCACAATGATAACATTGATAGGAGGAGAAATATTTTCCCTTTGTTTTACCCTTATGATATTTCCGGAATCTCTTTGGAGAGTGAGACTATTTATGAAAGTGGGTCTCCTTTTGAAAATGAGAATTTTTCTTTCCACCCTTAGCATGAGAAGCTAGGGATTGATCTTCATCTCTTAATATGACGACTTCTCAGTTGGCCACTCTCACTTCTTCTTGAATACATTCTTCCCATAGACTGTCAAACTGGAGTTTCATCTTTCTTGCAAAAATAGTTTGGATGAAGTCATACCAAGGTCTTGTGATACCATTAAGATTTTTCATTATGAGTTGATATTCATCTAAGTTGTCTCCAATTTCCTCTAACTATTCCTTGAATTGAGAAACCCTAGATAAATAGTCTTGAATTGTTTCTCCTTTTTGCATCTTTTTATTCTTGAGTTGGGTTCTCAAGTTCATCTTCCGGTTGATGTTCTTTCCTTCATACATTCTGGTTAGGGAATCAAACATATATTTTGAAGTATTCTTAGAAGACACTTGAGGGATCAAGTGATCCTTAATAGAGTCTGCAATTATCTGTTTTGCCTTAATCATATCTGTTACACATCAAAATCACTCAACTGGGTAAGTGTCGCATATTGCCTCTCACTTGTCGCAAGTGTCGCAACTCCCTTACAACTTGTCGCAAGTGTCGCAAGTTGAATATAGAGTGTCGTGAATGTTGTTGAATCATATTATCGCAACAACGACACTAAAGAGGCACTTGAAACATCTTATATACTTGGTTTGAAGGAATAAACTGGTTCACTTGCGTCAAACCTCTCTTAAACACCTAAGAGGGCTTCTAAATCAAGAGTTTGGAAGGGGAACGCTCCCCTAAAACTGCCTGAGGAGCGCCGACGCCCTTCTACCATGACTCAGAAGCATTATAACGCTTCTCCACCCCTTTTTAGAAGCGCTGCTCAGATTTGAAGCGCTGGCGCTTCCCTTGACTTGTTCAGGAGCGTTCTAACGCTCTGATGCCCCTTCTAAGGGAGCGCTCTCCATTCTGGGTAAATTGTTAGTCCGGTGAGAAGAATAAGGGGAGAATCATTCGAGTTTAGGAGGCGGTTGAGCTCGAATTCTTGGTTTTGTCAAAAGATCTCTAATCCAAGGAGGAGGTTATCAACTAGTTCTAAACATAACTCAAATGGTTAGGCTCCTCCCAACCTATATAAGAAGGCTTTCTAATGGTGAAAAGGGCTGCAATTTGAGAGAATCACACCAAACTTATGATCTCATAAGTGAGGAGGAGGAACTGAATATGTGAAACTTATGATATTGGAGGAAACTTGCAGTCAGCCGAAGGAGAGCAATCATTGAAGCTGTTGTCATCCAGGTTGTGGATCGTTTAGGCAAGGGTTAGACGAAGAGGACCTGACGAAGCTGTCGCATTCGCATCTACGATTGTAAGTACTGTTGTCGTTATTCTCAT
>ML784991.1:220679-244452 GCA_009831015.1 Picea engelmannii
AGAGAGAGGTAAATGGAGGAGATAGGGGTAGATGTAGGAGAGATGGAGGAGAGATAGTGGAATGGGGGGTGGGAGAGAGAGATGGATGAGGGTGGGGGAGAGAGAGAGAGCACGAGAGTGTGAGAGGGGGAGAGAGAAAGACAAAGAGGAGGGGTAGAGATAGATAGGGAGGAGGGGGGGAGAGAGTAAGACAAAGAGGAGGGTTAGAGACAAAGTATGAGAGGGACGAGAGGGAGAAAGAGAGGGAGGGTAGAGAGAGGGATAGTGAAAGGAAGGGAAATAGAGAGGGATACATAGAATGGGGGTAGAGAGAGAATGAGAATAAGGGGGAGATACATAGGTAGATGGGGAGGGGTAATAGAAAGAGAAAGAGGGGTAGAGAGAGTGATACTGAGACTAACAATGACAAGAGAGAGAAAGAGTGGAATAGAGGTGGAAGAGAGAGGGGAGTGAGGGAAAAATGGGCAGAGAGAGAGAGAGAGAGAGAGGAAAAGGGAGGGGATAGAGAGGGAGTGGGTGTGCGAGTCTGAGGCATGTCAAGGTAAGGACTAGCTCCAGGTCTTTCCATGCCTTGTGATGTCTAAATCTTTCCATGTCTAGGACTTACCATGTATAAGAGCGTGAGGGAGAGAGAGGGAGAAATACAGGGGGGTAGAGAGGGAGATTGAGAGTGAGATTGAGAGGGGGGTGTGTTGAGCACTCAACACACCCTAAAAAGGTCTATGTCAAATTTTCACTTTTTGGGTACCACTTGATCTTTTGCACTGTCTGATTGCGCTTTAGTATGAAACGACTGCATGTGCTTATCATTATGTTTTCATGTTGAGTCGTTTAAAGTCTGCTTGAGCATGTGAAAATCATATTAACTTTAAAAGGGACTAACATTTACTTAAGGAGTCGATAGTCTAATGCTTTCCCCAACGCGCTTAGGAAATTCGACATCGGGAAAGATTAAAAGTGACAAAAATCGCTTAAGAAAACCAAAATAGCCGAGTGTCAAATTTCACCAGCGTCGACAGAAGGAGGTTTCCCGTCTCTGTGAATAAGATCCACTAAAGATATCCCCAAAGTCCAACACATTTGACATTGACAGAAAAAATGAGAAGAGTAAGCATCGCGTAATTAAAAGAGTGGTATCATCGATCGCTGACTCCCGAAATGTTTTTGGCATCAGATATTTACGAAGTTGATAACCTGCAAAGAAACTACGCACTCGAACTATCCCGGATCACCGATCCCTGATACCTTTCGGCACCAGAGGTTTCCTCAGGAGGACACAAACGAAAAAATACAAAAGGATATCACCGATCCCCGATTTGTCCACTGGAGAGACACGATGTGATGAGACGTTTTAGCCCTAAGATATGTTAGGTATGACGCATTTAAAATGATAGTTAATTTGTAGATCGTGCATTAGTTTCTAATCGTGCGCAAATCAAAAGGGACCGTTTAAGGATCCCAATACAATGCATCTCCCTCTGCGCCTCCTTCAACCAAGCTAGAATTTATTTGCAGAGATCTGATGATATCTTGTTTTGAATTGCATTCATTACTCGTATTAAATGATTGATAGGACTGATAGGATATATTTTGGTATATTCTTTTGAGTCATTATGTATGAACCTATTCTGCAAGGCAGGGAGTTCAAATCACACAAAGGAGCAATACTAGCAATCTGAAGAACACTTCCAAGGTTCAGTGAGTATTAAACAACAATTTTAGTGAGCATTACATGTATGTACCTACTTATGGTGTTTTATGCTTCATTTCATATGTTTCCACCCAATACTACTCTATACGCTTGTTTAAAGGATTGTTTTCAGTTGCAGGAACAATGCCTCTGAAGAAACCCACCACCAGGAAATCCCCAAGAGCACCAAAACTGCAAGAACCAGAGGCGGGAGAAGGTTCCTCCCCAGCAGTTGCAAGGCAATTAGAATTTTCTCCAAAACTGATGCCCATCATTAAGACAGCCACCAAGAAGGCCTTCATCTAGTCCCCGACCTTTTGACACACAGAGGCGAACATCGGGACCAAGACAATATTCCCTTGTTGGGAAGAATTGTTTAAGAAAATCAAGAAGGAGGAAACCCTCGAGTATGACCCTCACAACGATATTGATACGAGGAAAATCGACGACGAAGTTATCTTGAATGTCCGCAAGGCTTATTTGCACATGGTGGCGAGCAAGAATTTGGTATTTCCCTGCATCAAACTCTTGAAATGGCTTATTGATCACACTGATGCACATAGGTGTTTAATTAATGACGACAATGGTGGTTGTGTCGAGGTTTTCCTCCCAGTAGAAGTTCAGAGTTACTACAAGCTCAGGGAGCCAAAATAACATTTAAGAACTAATTTTGTTTTGAGTTTCTATTAGAAGCACGACACTAGAAAAATTATGGCGTCCTGGTGGAGAGAGAATAAAAAATTCACCAATCGGACCTCCGACTGGTACCCAACGACCGACCTGAGAGAGCCTTACATATATCTAATGGTCCTTCTCTGTCGATTGCATGGGGAAAAGGACTGCACCAAATTTTTGGAGGCGTGGATGCCTCTGGCTTATACCATAGCCATTTCTGGAATAGGTTTTAACTGGGGTGAAATCATCTCCAAACAACTGAGCACTTGCATACAACAACCTCAAACACCAAAAGAGGGAGAAACCTCGTCCTTCTACATGGCCTTGTATCTATTGGACGTCATCTATGCCAAGAATGTCTTTTGCTGGAATGAACTTAAGCTGATTTTCCTTTGAGCTCCCAGTCCATGTATACTTCAGCATCCTTTGGGAAAACAGGTTCAAGAAATCTTATTCTCTCATCTGTGACCACTTTATTGCACGCATTTATTCTCTATTATTCAAGAAAGAATTCCCAAGGCTGTCGGATGCAGCCAAAAAATTAGTATCGAAGCTAGGCCACTGGTATCTAGATGAGCGCGAGACCTACATCAAGGTTTTCGACACCACAGGAGCACCCCATTTGTTACCTATATATGTCCCCGATCAACTGGTATTAGGGGAAATCTGTTATCAAACCATTTTGCAGGGATACAATGCCACTTTGGTAAAGGACAAGAAGTGGGCCTTCATACCTTATGGGTTTCATATCAGCTTCTACATGGTCAAGGAAACCACCCAAGCTAAGCATGAAGGGAAAAGTCAATTGAAATTTCAATTCCAGACTGGTCGTTTTCACAAGCACGATCCCAAGGGTATGGTCCTAAAACATGCATCGCAGGTATCATTCTGTTGGCCTTATGCCCATGACCTGTTTGAAGATGATATTTTCACTGAAAGTGCCAAGACTGGAATGAGGTGGAAGCAAGGAGGGTTGATCCTAAAACAACCATATTCAAGGCCATGAGTTGGGAGGAGAAAGCGATGTCCTTAGAGCAAACTGCTCAAGAAATTCTCAGGACTTGAGAAGGAAGGGTAACATTTGAACTAGGTGAAGTGGTGGGCGATCCCCAAGAAGCCATCAAAGTGACACAATTTTATCAAGAATCCCCGTTACAAATTAGGGATTCCCCTGAGGTTCAAGTTGTACAAGGAATGGGGGGACTTATGTGGCAGCAGGCCCAACTGCTAATGAAGTGGATGTAGGATAATATGGACCTCATCATAACACTAAGGCTTCCAACCGATAGCCCAGAAGGAATCCTAACGAAGACAGGCAGCCCCGTTTCACAAATCTTGGTAACAACAATGGGTTGGACGACCCTGAATCTACAACATCACCGCTCAATTCACCGATAGGCAGAATGACTCAACCTAAGAAAGGTCGAGTGTCAGTAGAAACACACACACCTAACCTTTTGAGCAAACTTATAACTATATATAGTGATGATGAGAGCCCAGAGTCATCTCACGACAACCCTGTGCACGTCTAAGAGGAAAAAGGACCTGAGAAGACTTCTTCCCCTGAGCCCTAAGTGAAAAAAAAAGATGTCCCACAAAGGGAAACAAAAGATGAAAGTGGCCTCGAAAAAAAGGAACCTGACACATCGTAAACTGGAGGAGATCTGAAGGACAAGCCCGAATTAGATGAGCCAAAGAAAGACTCCCTGTGAAAGGAAATCAACGGTTTTGTGCCCAACAAGAAATTAAGTAACAAGTCTGTGCCCGACGTCGCTACTCCTCTCAATACTCAGACCCCTGAAGAGGGGCAGGTAGAGGTCGGGTCTTCAAGTCACATCGAGGAAGTTCAGGAGCCCGATATTGAACAAGTATACACCACCGGTAGCCTACAAAACATACTCATATGGGGCGATCAACAGATACCCAAGCCGGTAGTCGAGGTAGCAGATATCTATGCGATCTCCTATGATCAAAAGAGAAAGGCCAACGTTTAGAGGGCTGCAAAGAAAATAAATATCACGTTGGATCACTCTGTCTTTGTTACTATGGAGGAGATCTTGATAAACATAGCAGACGCCCGGACAACTGAACTTATTGGCGTAGGGAAGGCACTCTCAAAGGCCACTCTGGACAGGGCCAAAAGGGATTAAAAGGAGATAGTCGTCGCTCTAAAGGAGATAGAACACTTGTTTCATCTGGCCGAATACTATAAAGGCACCATGCAGACCGTTGTGTACCTGAAAGGTGAGTTCGAAGAAGTTTACAATGAGTTCAAGAAAGAAAGACACCTTTTAACTGCGAAAATAGTTGAGTTCCAGGAGGACACTCTCATGGTGCTTGCAACATGCAAGGATATGGATCGATGGTATGAAAGGGTGCAACAAGTGGTATAAATACTCAAGTACATTGATGCAGTCCAGCAGGGCTGAGACAAAGAAGAACATGGCATTCGAACGATAGGCAAAATTATTCTTGATCGCATAAAGCGATCAACCGAATACTGGGCTAAGATGTCTCGGGACCCACACCGAGAAATCCAAGAGCAGTGGATCAAATGAAAGAAGCACTGGGATAAAATTAATAAAGTAATGAAGAATGTCAAACTCCTCGAGTTCGACACCCCCGACAACTTCGTCGACCTAAGTGACGTAGTTGAGTCGCATGCCAAACAAGCTTCGTTATGAATCAAAGAGCTCGCAAGGATGAGTGACACGAGGCCAGGGCAAGTGCGACGATTTGTAGAGCATCCAATCAGAGCTCGAACCATGCTACAACAGTTGAACTCCAGCCCAGTGAAGTACTGGACGCAGGCGATGGACATCAAAGGAATACATATGGCTTCGATGGAACAATACAAATTTCCATGGGCCCAAACTTGTGAAGAGTTGTTTATCAGTTGGTCTGAGTATGAGAGAAACCACCTTTTTCAAGAGATATCTCGGGCTGAATGTTAAAGAAACTGTTATTATAGGACGCCACGTGGTGAATTTTGTTTTTCTTAAACTACACTTAGCTGTTAATTTCAATTAAAATTTACATTATAAATAAAGACATCGACCAATTAGTTAAGGGTCGATGGTTGTTGTAAGAACTCTTGCTTTTTTGGTTGTTAATAATTATTTTTAAACTGCTATGAATTGAGAAGTCCTTCTGGACCAAAGACAAGTCATTTTTCATCAAATGCATGTGATTGGACATGGAGAAGAACTATTTCCCATCTTGTTTCATGAATGATGTTGTAATGAGTAAGGGTTGTTTAATCTATTGTCAAGTTATCTGGTGCAATATTTTGTTGTTCTTTACTTTAAATGATGAAGATGAATCGTTGTGTTAACATGTGATGAATGATTATGGTAAATGAATTATTTTGCTTTCCATTATCTAATTTTCATATGTGTTTTCTTTCTGATAATTAGTTTCTCAGACAACAATTGGATGCTCACGAGGTTAATGTATTAGTACTATGCCTGTGGTATAGAATCATTGTTTGCATGATTGAACAACGGGTTATCCCTAGTTTAGTATCTTCCCCAGTAGTTAGAATTTAATCATGTTTGTCACCAAGTTGGTTTATGCCGGCTTACATCTCATATCAGTCTCACCCAAGAGAAAATACAAAAAGAGATAGTCTAAACTGAAGGAGCAACCTTCACAAGAAAACATAAAGGCCGTCGATAAATTCGATGGATCACAAGATCCGGAGAACCATTCCACCATTAAACATTGTAGAGTCTAATTAGGCCTCGGTGGCGGGTTTGGTTCCTACTGTTGAATCAGGGATTTAGGAACCATCATCAGAATTGGTGCTAGAAGGAGGGCCTGAGAATTAATGGTTGAGTATGTATTTTATATATCATTTCGAACAACCTACAGATATGTAACAACCCACATGCATGGCTAGTCATTCTCAAGACAACGCACACACAATGAGTACTCCTAGAAAGACTAACTCACCCCAGCCCAAGGAAGAACCTTTTCACCCTGAAGTACCTTACGCTCTTCCTCAAGAGGAAGTAAATCAATTCAGAATAATTACAAGAGCCTATGCTTGGAAGATCGGTGCGTTTTCCTTAGCTCCCATACTCCCTAGAAGAAAAAAACAAAGTAGACCAGTGGTTAGCACTCCCGACGAGGTTTTCGTACACTTGGTAGAAGACTTAATAGATTTCACGATTATCGAAATCCAAGAACCTCTAGATTTGATACCCGAAACGCCAGCCAACGACGTCTTTGAACCAGACAATTTCTCGGAAGAAGAGGAGTTTAACTCATAGTCTGAAGATATGGAAGGAAACAATGACCATAATGATGAAAGGGGGAACCCGCCTCTGGTCAATCAACCCTGGTTATCCAGAGATGCTTTGGCCCTATCGGGACTAGTCCATAACCTTCCCTGACATCCAGAGAAGTTGTTGGCTAAGTTCGATCCCAAAACCTCTAGATTGCCTGAAGATCATATCAAGAAATTTATACTAGCAATAAGACTTATGAACGTCCAACATGAAGATGTAGTTTGCAGGATTTTCCCCTACACATTTGAAAATTTAGCTTCCACGTGGTATTTTAATCTGCCAGTAGCATCTATAACTAGATGGACCAAGTTCCAAAAATACTTTCTAGATAAATTTGCAGAGGAAACTACTACGAGAGCTCTAATGGATGAGTTATTCGCCGCCACCATGAGTTAAAAAGAGAGAGTCAAAGATTTCAATCAAAGATTCATGACCATCCTAAACAAGTTTCAGCGCGAAGCGAAACCAACCCAGGAATTGCAAATTGGGGTTTACGCTAATGCACTCCCATCTTCTATTTCTATGTTTGTAAAAAGAGCTGACAAGCGAACCCTGGATGAAAATTTTGAAGAAGACAAAATGATAGAATTCCAGATGAAAGGGTGTAAAGAGGGCCAGGTCTCTCTAGTTAAGAAATAAGCTTAGCCTCCTCCCAAGAGAGGACTCCTTTTGGCTAGACCCCCAGGGAAACAGACAAAGAAGACTCCCAACAAGGGTAGCGGAGACATAGAATACCTTCAACGCATGGTTAAGAAATTATCAAATGATATCATAGACATGAAGAGGAATGCAAGGGAGGAAAACCAAGGCTAAGGCCCTACAAACCTTTCTTTAAGAGGAACCCAACGTTTAAGGAAATTGAACCTCCCCCATATAACTTAAATATTATTCTAGGGAATGTTGCATCTGATTCTTTCTATACTTATCACCAGGAAAACCACTCTGAAAGAGACTTCCCTCAATGGGTGCATGCCATGAATTTGATGGCCAATCAGTTTCTAGACGAAGTCTCCCTGACCGAACAGCCAAGGAGTTCGGCTATGAATATGTTGACCAGGAAGAGATTGACCTGCCACAAGATACAACCATGATGATATGCGATCCCGACCTGATAATTCCTTTCGACGATCTATTTGAGTCTTAGGAACAATCCGTGGAAGTCTCGGTGATACAGACATGCAGTAAGGGTCCACCTGGCTCAAAAGATACTGCTGCCACCCATACCTCGAGGAATAAGGTAACTCTCAATCGCTTGAAAACACATTTCTCTCTTGGTTATAAACCTATAATCATCCATACCTGAGAATCACCCAAAATGGATTACAATGTAGTCGAATATTTGAAGAAGTTAAAGGATAATATATCAGTTACGGACATATGAAGGATTCCTCAGCAGAAGGACTTTTTGTTACAAGATTTGAACTCAATAGAAAACCCTACCACGGGAAGTGGTAAGGAAAGAACTCTATCTCCCACAGATATGGTGAGAAAACCAACTATGAACGCCTGCTCGGAAGATAGAAAGGAAAAACCTTTTGTCCCACTGTTCTTCTTAACATTTGAAGTCTTCAATAGAAACCTTCACAATTGTCTAGAAGATTCTGGGGCGTATTCCAATGTTATGCCTCTATCTATTTGAAAAAATTTAAACATTGTTCCCCTCAAGAGTGATAAACATGTCATACAACTAGACAGAACCCAGGTCAAGGTCATGGGAGAACTCAAAGATGTAATGATCAGAATAGCGACACACCCCAAGTTTGTGCAAGTGATTCACATTATTGTGGTAGATATTCCAGAGGCCTATGGGTTATTACCAAGTCGAGATTGGTCTAAAAATATGAATAGATACTTCAGTACAGAATGGGAACACCTTTGGCTACCACTAAAGGGATACAAGAACATGATCAGAATCGATAGGGAAAGGTATCTGAAACACACGATCACTGATCTAGAAACCCCAAACCAACCCTCGTCCACAGATTTCCCTGTTTTGGGAAATTATTCCTACAAATCCCACTTCAGAAACTTTTCCCCTCTCTTGTTTGATGTCCCTCCCACTCAAAACTACGAAATGATTTTTCAAGAAAAGTCGTTGATACCGACAGAAGACACACTTTTCTGTCAAGACCCTGCGATAGAAATCACAGAACAAAAGATAGGAGAGCAAAAAATTAATAAGGAAAAATAAAAAATTAATTGTCATCCACAAATTTGGACTTTGTACTTTGATAGATCTAAATCACAAGAAGGGTCAAGAGCAGGGTGCATCCTCATTAATCCTAAAGGTAAATTTCATTTCTTATCTTGTAGGCTAGAATTTGAATGTACAAACAACACTGTCGAATATGAAGCTCTAGTACAAGGATTAAATAAGGCTATAGACTTGAATATCAAAGAATTGAGGGTTTTTAGAGATTATAAGCCTCTAGAGGATTATGAAGCCTTTTGATTCACTGTGGAGCTTCTTTACAAACCGTCAGTGCCTAATAACATTTCTAATTGGAAAGTCTTTGAAGGTGATGAACAGATCATAAACTTCTTGACTAACCAGGACAATTTCAAAGATTTGGCTATTGACGATGAAGTATTCCAAGGGAAATAAATAGAGACCGATCTTAGGACAAGAAAACCTGTTGATAAATCAAAGTCTCACACAATCCCGAAAGGTATAGCTATTCTAGAAAATATGTTTGATCTAAAAGAGAAATTTAAGGGGCCTAAAAACACAAAGACTGGTAGCTCTTGTCCCCTGCACGAAACTATAAATCTTAGAACCTCAGAAAAACCAAATAATGCGAATCTCGACAAGACTATATCCAAAGAGGAAAGGACATCCTATCTCAAATAGTTCAAACAATACCAAGATGTCTTTGCGTGGTCCTATCGAGATCTGAAAATGTATGATACTCGCATCATTCAACACATTATCTCGTTAAAACCCAAGGTAAAACCTTTCCAACAAAATCTCTGAAAGTATCACCTATCCCTGGAACCTCTCATGTATTAGAAATTAAAAAAAAAAATAGATGCCAAGATCATTTTCCAGGTTTGGCATTCTGCATGGGTAGCAAATCTTGTCCTGGTGAGGAAAAAGTCGGGAGAGATCCGCCTATGCGTAGATTTTAGGAACCTCAACAGAGCTTCAGAAAAGGACAATTAACCAGTCCCGTCGATGGAATAACTCCTACAGATCATGTCTGGATCAGATATTTTCTCTCTACTAGACAGTTTCTCATGTTACAACCAAGTTCTGGTTTTAGAGGAAGACCATTTAAAAACCACCTTCCGAACCAAGTGGGGAACCTTCTCTTATAAATGAATGCCTTTCGGGTTAATTAACACAGGAGAGACCTTCCAAAGGGCCATGGATGCAGCTTTCTAGGGACTAATCAATAAATGTGTGGTAGTAAATCTAGACGATGTAACGGTGTATTCAAAGAATAGAGAAGAGCACATCCAACACTTAACTCAGATTTTTGAAAGGTGTAGAAAATACAATATATCCTTAAACCCTAAGAAAACCATCTTCGGTGTCGAGGAAGGTAAGTTGTTAGGTCACATTATATTTCAAGAAGGCATCTGCATAGACCCTGAAAGGATTAAGGCCATAGCTCAACTCCCCTTACCCCATAACAAGAAATCCATGCAGTTCTTTTTCGAGCAAATAAATTTTGTGAGGAAATTCACTCCCAATTTCACAGAGATCATCAAACCTTTACAAAAGATGATTCACAAGGATGTCGCATTTAAGTGGGATGATGAGAGAAAGGGTGCTTTCAGCAATATCAAAGATGTTATATCCCAGGCCCCGGTGTTGCGAAGTCCCGATTTCAATAGAGACTTCTTCCTCTATACTTTCGCCTCCGACCAATCATTAGCTGCATCTTTGACTCAGAAGGAGGATGAAAAAAATGGGGCCCCAATGTCATTCATGAGTACTAATCTTGAAGGAGCTGAGCTCAATTATCCTACTATAGAAAAACATTCCTATGCGATATGTAAGGAGGTAAAACATTTTAGGTCCTACATCCTCAAGAACCACACCAAAGTGATTGTGTCGCACCCTGCAGTCTGATCCTTATTTACCCAGCAAGAGATGGGGGAAAGAAGAGGGAACTAGATGGAAGTAGTCCAGGAATTAGATCTAGATATAAAACCTACCAAACTAGTAAAAGGACAAGGATTATGCAAACTTGCAGTCGATGCCCAGGACCAAGTAAATGAAGATTTTGGATGGGAGAACGAAATGGCACTATGGTGTGGAGAAATATCATACATCTCCCTAGGACAAGAGTCTTGGTATAAGGATTTAACTTATATCCTACACCATGGGACTTGTCTAGAAAATCTCAACCCTAGGGAAAGGAGAGCTCTCAGGTTAAAATCTGCACAATACCACCTTATAAGTTCGGTACTCTTTCGGATCAATTATGATGGGGTACTATTAAGATGTATCAAAAGTGAAGATGCAGACAAAGTGATGAAGGAGCTCCATGATGGCCCTACCAGGGGACATTTCGTAGGAAACACCACCGCTCATAAGATTCTGAGAATCGGCTATTATTTTCCCACTTTTTTCAAATACGCTCATACCTATGCTAGAAACTATAAAACCTGTCAAATAAGCGCAGGCAAGGAAAAGACAACAGTGGTCCCACTCCAACCTGTGAATGTCTTGAGGCCTTTTGAACAATGGGGGTTGGATATCATAGGAGAAATTACACCCTTCTCTTCAAGACAACATAAGTACATTCTTACTGCTACCGATTATTTCACGAATTGGGCAGAGGCTATCCCTTTGACTCATGTAAATGAAAAATTAGTGATCCAATTCATGGAACAAGATCTGATCACAAGGTTTGGTGTCCCTTCTATCCTATTTTTTGATAATGTTGCTTATTTTTTTCCACCCTCTTGATGGAGTTTGCTTTGGACAAAGGAATCATAGTTAGGTATTCGGAAAATTATTTTCCATAGGGAAATGGTGTGGTAGAATCAACTAACAAGAACCTAATGAGGATATTAAAAAAGGCGGTTGTAGATAACCAAAAGAATTGGCATAATCTACTCGATAACACCTTATGGGATGATAGAGTCACACCCAAAGAAGATATAGGAAATTCCCTGTACTTTTTGGTCTATGGGCAAGAAGCCATCCTCCCAAATGGGCTCTATATTCCATCTCTTGACTAGCCCAAGATTCTAGCGAGGAGCCTTCATCGGCCATATAGTGAAGAATCAATAATCTTCTCATGATGGAGGAAGAAAGAGCAAAGGCTAAGTCAAAATTCCTATATCACCAACAGATAGTGGAAATATGGTTCAACAAGCATAAGGCTAAAGGGAAGAACTTCAAAGTAGGAGACCTAGTCCTAAAGTGGGACAGAGCAAATGAACAGAAAGGGAATCATTCTAAGTTTCAAAATCTGTAGCTTGGACCTTTCCAAGTGGCTGAAAAGATTGGGGTAGGAACGTATCGGTTGCAGAATCTAAGGGGGGAAATTGATGCCCTTCCAGTGAATGGCCAGGTGCTAAAACAATATTTCCAATAAGAAATTGAATAAAAAAAAAGAAAAAGAGGGTAATAATAATAATCTCTTTTGTTTGTATGTTGTTTTTATGATTTCGGTTCTGGTTAGATCTTTGCGATTTTTTTTTTATTTTCTTGTTTTTTGCAGTTTTGTTTTCCGCACTTTTGAAGGTTGTGTGTTAGATAGACAATGGTCGACCTCAAATCATGTGACATCGTGAACTCTGTTCCTAACTCATCGCTCAAACACAAGAAGCATAGGAGGATCTGCGGTTGCTCTGCGGAGTCCTCTATCTAAACCTAGCCAAATGAAGAACTCCAAAGGAATGTCAGAACTGTCTGTTGGGTGGTTTGGTAAGAACTTAAGGGAAAAGAAGGAAATGTGGAAAGGACTACATACACCCAGAAAAAAAGGATATCAAAGGATCCACCTTGATTATCTCACCTTGCGAAATAAACAAACACCATCCTCTCCTCCTCGCTCAGTGTGTCATGCTAAAATAAAGTTGGTATTATCAAAAGAGTGAAAAAGAAGGAGAGGGTATGTAGATATCTCCGCCGAGGCTATGGATGCTCGTTGGCAGTGGAGAAAGGTCTGTGATGTCGGGGTGACTCCGTCGGGGCTATGGACGCTCGCTGGCAGCGAAGCGACACCAAGGCAAGTGAGTAATGGTAACTGAAGGCTTCACGTCGGTGAGTGCTTTGCTAAAATTTCGTAAAAAGGGGGCGTGAGTTAGGGTCAAAGGAAACAAAAGAGGAAAAGGGTTAAGATCCCATGGGAAAACCCGAAAGCATCAACCAGAGAACTTCAAATGCAAAGGTAAAGAGGTTATGATTGTCAAACCAATCAAGGTTCTCCATCAACTTCTGTATCAACCGAGCCTTGGAGAAGGAACATATATTTTTCTTTCACCCAGTGAATCTCCATTTGTTGAGCACTCAACACACCCTAAAAAGGTCTATGTCAAATTTTCAATTTGTGGGTACCACTTGATCTTTTGCATTGTCTGATTGTGTTTCAGTATGAAACTGATGCATGTGCTTATCATTATGTTTTCATGTTGAGTCGTTTAAAGTCTTCTTGAGCATGTGAAAATCATATTAACTTTAAAAGGGACTAACATTTACTTAAGGAGTCGATAGTCTAAATTTTTCCCCAACGCGCTTAGGAAATTCGGCTTCCGGAAAGATTAAAACTAATGAAAATCGCTTAAGAAAACCAAAATAATCGAGTGCCAAATTTCTCTGGCATCGACAGAAGGAGGTTTCTCATCTCTGAGAATAATATCAACTAAAGATATCCTCAAAGTCTGACCCATTCGAAATCGGCAGAAAAAATGAGAAGAGTAAGCATCGTGCAAGTAAAAGAGTGGTATTGTCGATCGTCGACTCCTGAAATGTTTTCAGTGTCAGAGATTTAAGAAGATGATAACCCGCAAAGAAACTACACGCTTCAACTATCCCAGATCATCGATCCCTGATACATTTCGGCACCGGATGTTGCCTCAGGAGGACACCCATGGAAAAATACAGAAGGATATCATCGATCCCCGATTTGTCCACCGGAGAGACACGACGTGATGAGACATTTTATCCCTAAGATATGTTAGGTACGAGGCATTTAAAATGATAGTTAATTCATATATCATGCATTAGTTTCTAATTCATGCGCAAATCAAAAGGGACCATTTAAGCATGTCAATACAATGCATCTCTCTCCGCACCTCCGCCTTCAACCAAGCTAGAATTTATTTGTAGAGATCCAATGGTAGTTTGTTTTGAATTGCATTCATTACTTGTATTAACTGATTGATACGACTGATAGGATCTATCCAATTATATTCTTTTGAGTCATTATGTATGAACCTATTCTGTGCTGCAAGGAGTTTAGAGCACACAGAGGAGAAATACTAGCAATCTGGAGAAGGCTTCCAAGGTTCAGTGAGTATTAAACAACAATTTTAGTGAGCATTACAGGTATGTACCTGCTTATGGTGTTGTATGCTTCATTTCATATGTTTTCACCCAACACTACTCTATACCCTTGTTTAAAGGATTGTTTTCAGTTGCAGGAACAATGCCTCCAAAAAAACCCACCACCAAGAAATCCCTAAGAGCGCCAAAACTGCAAGAACCAGAGGCGGGAGAAGGTTCCTCCCCAACAGTTGCGAAGCAATTAGAATTTTCTCCAAAACCGATGCCCATGATTAAGACAGCCACCAAGAAGGCCTTCATCCAGCCCCTGGCCTTTGGAGACACAGAGGCAAACATCGGGACCAAGACATTATTCCCTCGCTGGGAAGAACTGTTTAAGAAAATCAAGGAGGAGGAAACCCTCGAGTATGTCCCACACAACGATCCTGATACGAGGAAACTTGACGACAAAATTCTCCCGAATGTCTGCAAGGCTTATTTGCACATGGTGGCAAGCAAGACTCCATTATTTCCCTGCATCCAACTCTTGAAATGGATTATTGATCACACTGATGCATAGAGGTGTTTAATTAACGACCACAGCGATAGATACGTCGGGTTTTCCTCCTAGTAGAAGTTCAGAGTTACTACAAGCTCAGGGAGATGGAAGAATGTTTAAGCATTGATTTTGTTTTGAGTTTCTATCAGAAGCATGACACCAACAAAATTATGGAGTCCTGGTGGAGAGAGGATAAAAAATTCACCAATCGGACCTTCAGATGGTACGCAACGACCAACCTGAGAGAGCATTACATCTATCTAATGACCCTTCTTTGTCGATTGCATGGGGAGAAGGATTGTGATATATTTTCAGAGGCATGTATGCCTCTGGCTTATACTGTAGCCATTTCTGGAATAGCTTTTAACTGGGGTGCAATCATCTCCAAACAGTTGAGCACTTGCATACGACAAGCTCAGACACCAAAAGAGGGAGAAACCATGTCCTTCTACATGGCCTTGTATCTGTTGGATGTCGTCTGTGCCAAGAACGTCTTTGTTGGAATGAACTTAAGTTGGAATTTCTTTGAGCTTCTGGTCCATGTATACTTCGGCATCCTTTGGGAAAACAAGTACAAGAAATCTTATTCTCTCATCTGTGACCATTTTATTGCACGCATGTATTCTCTGTTGTTCAAGAAAGAATGCCCAAGGTTGTCGGATGCAGCTAAAAAGTTAGTATCGAAGGGAGGCCACTGGTATCTAGATGAACGCGAGACCTACATTAGGATTTTCAGTGCCACAAGAGCACCCCATATGTTTCCTGTATATGTCCCCGATCGAATGGTATTAGGGGAAATCTATTATCAGACTATTTTGCAGGGCTACAATGCCACTTTGGTAAAGGAAAAGAAGTAGGCATTCATACCTTATGGGTTTCATATTTTCTTCTACATGGTCAAGGACACTGCACAAGCTAAGCAAGAAAGGCTAAGTCAATTGGAATTATGATTCTATACTGGTCGGTTTCGCAGGCATGATCCCAAGGGTCAGGTCCTAAAACATGCATCGCAGGTATCATCCTGTTGGCCTTATACCCATGACTGGTTTGAAAATGAGATTTTCACCGAAAACGCCCAAGACTAGAATGAGATGGCGGCAAGGAGGGTTGATCCTAAAACAACCAAATTCAAGGCCATGAGTTGGGAGGAGCAAGCGACGTCCTTAAATAAAATGGCTCAAGAAATTCTCAGGACCTGAGAAAGAAGGATAACATCTGAACCAGGCGAAGCGGTGGGAAATCTCCAAGAAGCCATCGAAGTGACAAAATTTTATCAAGAATCCCTAGTACAAATCAGGGATTCCCCTAAGGTTTAAGTTGTACAAGGGATGGGGGGACTTATGTTCCATCAAGCCCAACTGTTAATGAAGTAGATGAAAGATAATCTGGACCTCATAATAACACCCAGGCTTCCAAGCAATAGCCCAGAAGGAATCCTGATGGAGCCAAGCAGACCCAATTTCAAAAATCTTGGTAACACCAATGGGTCAGACGACCTTGAATCTACAACATCGTCTCTCAATTCACTGATAGGCGAGACGAATCAACCAGAGACAAGTCGGGTGTCAGTAGAAACATGCGTGCCTAACACTTTGAGCAAGCTTATAACTATATATAGTGACGATGAGAGCCCGGATTCATCTCAAGAGAACCATGTGCGCATCCAAGAGGAAAAAGGACCTGAGAACGCTTCTTCCCTTGAGCCCAAAGTGAAAACAAAGGAGATCCCGCAAAGGGAAATAGAAGCTGAAAGTGGCCTAGAAACAAAGGAACCTGACACATCAAAAACTAGGGCAGATCTCAAGGAAAAGCCTGAATTGGATGAGCCAAATAAAGACTCCCCGTGAAAGGAAATTAGCGGTTTTGCTACCAAAAAGAAAGTAAGTAACAAGTTTGTGCCCAATGTGCTACTCCGCTCAATACTTAGACCCCGATGAGCGACAGGTAGAGGCCAGGTCTTCAAGGCACAACGAGGAATTTTAGGAGCCCAATCTTGAATAATTATACACCATCGGTAACCTAGGAAACATACTCACATGGGGCGATCAACAGATACCTGAGACGGTAGACGAGGTAGCAGATATCTATGCGATCGCCTATGATCGAAAGAGAAATGCCATCATTCAGAGGACCGCAAAGAAAATAAAGATCACGTTGGATCACTTTGTCTTTGTTACTGCAGAGGAGAGCTTGATAAACACAACAGACGCCCGAATGACTGAAATTATTGGCATAGGGAAGGAACTCTCAGAGGCCACTCTGGATAGGGCCAAAAGGGAT
The DNA here is from genome assembly GCA_009831015.1 of Picea engelmannii. Lineage (NCBI taxonomy): Eukaryota > Viridiplantae > Streptophyta > Pinopsida > Pinales > Pinaceae > Picea > Picea engelmannii. Next base: position 237,623 of record ML784991.1, read on the forward strand.
GAAAAGGAGCTAGCCACCGCCCTAAAGGAGATAGAACACTTGCGTCATCTGACCAAATACTATAAAGGCACCACGTAGACCATTGTGTACCTGAAAGGTGAGTTCGAAGAAGTTTACAACGAGTTCAAGAAATAATGACACCTTTTAACTCCAAAAATAGCTGAGTTCCAGGAGGACACTCTCATGGCTCTCGTGACATGAAAGGATATGGAACGATGGTACGAAAGGGTGCATCAAGTGGTAGAAAGACTTGAGTACATTGATGTAGTCCAGCAGGGCTGAGACAAATAAGAAAATGACATTCAGACGATAGGAAAAAGTAGTCTTGATCGCATAAAGAGATCAGTCGAATACTGGGCTAAGATGTCTCGGGACCCACACCGAGAAATCCAAGAGTAGTGGATCAAATGAAAGAAGCATTGGGATAAAATTAATAAAGTAATGAAGAATGTCAGATTCCCTGAGTTCAACACCCCCAACAACTTCGTCGACCTAAGTGACGTAGTTGATTCGCATGCCAAACAAGATTCACTATGGACCGAAGAGCTCACAAGGATGACCGACGCAAGGCCAGGGAAAGTGTGACGATTTGCAGAGCATCCAATCAGAGCTCGAACCGTGTTACAACAGTTGAAATCTACTCTAGTGAAGTACCAGATGCATGCGATGGAAATAAGAGGAATACATGAGGCTCTAATGGAACAACACAAATTTCCATGGGCCCAAAATTGTGAAGAGTTGTTTATCAGTTGGTATGAGTACGAGAGAAACCACCATTTTTCAAGAGATATCTCGGGTTGACTGTTAAAGAATCTGTTAGTATAGGATGCCATGTGGCGAATTTTGTTTTTCTTAAACTACACTTAGCCATTAATTTCAGTTAAACGTTACATTATTAATAAAGATATCGACCAATTAGTTAAGGGTCGATGGTTGTTGTAAGAAATCTTGCTTTTTTGGTTGTTAAGAATTATTTTGAAGCTGCTATGAATTGAGAAGTCCTTATGGACCAAAGACAAGTCACTTTTCATCAAATGCATGTGATTGAATGTGGAGTGGAACTATTTCCCATCTCATTTCATGAATGATGTTGTAATGAGTAAGAGTTGTTTAATCTATTGTCAAGTTATCTGGTGCAATATTTTGTTGTTCTTTACTTTAAATGATGAATATGAATCGTCATGTTAACCTGTGATGAATGATTATGGTAGATGAATTACTTTGCTTTCCATTATCTAATTTGCATATGTGTTTTCTTTCTGATAATTAGTTTCTCAGACAGTAATTGGATGCTCATGAGGTTAATGTATTAGTATTAGGCCTGTGGTATAGAATCATTGTTTGCATGCTTGAACAACAGGTTATCCCAAGTTCAGCCTCTTCCCCAATAGTTAGAATTTAATCATGTTTGTCAACAAGTTGGTTTATGCCGACTTACATCTCATATCAGTCTCACCCAAGAGAAAATACAAAAAGAGATAGTCTAAACTGAAAGAAGAGCCTTCACAAGAAAACATAAAGCCCATCGATAAATTGGTCGGATCGCAAGATCTGGAGAACCATTCCACCATTAAACATTGCAGAGTCTAATTGGGCCTCGGTGGCGGGTTTGGTTCCTACTGTTGAATCAGGGATTTATGACCCATCAATAGTGTGTATATGGAGGAGATGAAGAAAATTATTTTTAGGAGCACGTGCGCGCTTGTTTAAATTCAAATTTTTTGGGTGGGATTGACAAGGTGTATGTTGACTTGGTTGGCTCATATTTAGGTTTGGGATGAAAAACCTAGTGGTTCATTCTGCAAATTCATAAAAACATCCATTTTTGTGAATACCCCTCTATATATCTGTATTTAACATTATTTTTCTATAGGATAAATGATGCAGGTGGATATTGGTGGCCACCCACCTGTTCCAAATTCCACTTGGCTCATCTTGACAGTTTTCAGCTCAACATGTTTCTTTGTAATGGTGAAATATCTTTGTAATTGTGGGTTCTGCACTTCCAGGTTTGTCTTGAATCCCTACACAATATCCAGGTGGATATCAGTGGCCTTCCACTTAATCCAACTAGGCTATTTTGAAATTTTTCATGTCAGTACATATTTTTGTATTCCTGGGGCCATTTTGAGGCTCTAAACCACATTTTTGGGTTTTACATAATCAAAATATTGATGGAGTTAGATTTTGATAACATTATGTGTAGTAAAATACCTTTTCGATGGGCTATCACATGCCTAAAAAGGAGATCATATGAAAAAATTACAACCCCGGGAAGTTGATGTACTAACTTACCCCAACAGGGCCCCACAAGACTTTTGGTGCTTCATCTCCTAGGGTTAGGTTTTTGGATTTCTAGGGTTTTGGAATTCATGTTTATTGTATAAATTCATTCAGAGCCTCATTGTACTCATCTTCTTGCAAATGAGCATAGCCTTCACATCTCTTCTCAGAGATAAAGATGACACCATTCTCACGAGTCTTGCACTCTGTATTTTTACAGCCTTTGTACATTTATTTCATTAATATAAATCATTTATTATTGTATTTCTCTGTTTCTGGAAATATTTATGCATATTTCATTGTAATATCTCTACTTTCATTTCCTTCCGAAAATAATTCAGATCAGTGGTATCAAAGTAGGCTTCTCTTGATCATTTTTCAGTGCATGTCCCCAACAAGGTTCGAGTATAGCAAGTTTGGTATCGAATTTGTATCTCTTGAGGACAATCATTCTTGCATGCCCAAGAAACCCTCCATGGTGGAAGAAAATAAAAACGACGGAGAAGAATATTCTATTAACTTGTTTCTTGAGTAAGTTCTCACACGATAGAGGGATGAAATGATGGATAATTTTTCCCACATCCTTCAATGCCTACTGATAGCAACATGCACATCTTCATCAAGCAACCACTTTGGAGGAACCTCTTCCTTAAAGGTGCAAGTAATTTTGATATTCCTCTATTTGAAGGTGAGATAGATGTGAATGCCCTAGAAAACATGGTTAAATCTTCTAGAAGGTTATTTCTTTGTTCACAATTTTTCCAACAAGGAAAAGATCACCTTCGCACTCCTGAAGGCTCTCCTCCATGTCAAACATTGGTGGGAAACTTACTGGGAGCAAAGTTCCATAGAGGAATCTGGAATATATGGGGTTGAGCCCACTTGGGATTTTTTTTTGGATGCGGTCAAGGAACAATATTACCGTGTTGATAACTATGAAGACTAGTACATGAGATGGACCACATTGCAACAAGAGAGGGGCCAAACAGTGTCAGAGTTCACAAATAATTTTCATACCTTGTGCACCAAGATGGGTATCAAAGACTCTTAGTGGAATATAGTTCTGAAATACTGTGAGGCTCTGCATAAGTACATCTAAACCAGAATGAATTTCCTAAACATCTCATCATTGGGAGATGCCTATTGATATGCTGTCAAAATTGAGCAGAAATTTAGGCACAAGAACAAATGGGAGTTCATGTTTTCAAATATGAAACAACCAAATAATAATAAATATGACCCTAACCAACAACCTCCTAACAACAGTCAAAGACAAAGGAAAATAAGGGTAAGGGAAAGACGAAGAATGACACTGGTAAGTGTTGCGACTTCGACAAAATCCCCTGGAACAATACTGATGAATGCCGCTCAAAATATTCATTGGTGGCCAAGATCAAAGACAAGAAGTTGAACCCTCATTCAAAATATAATCCAAAAGAACCAACAGATCATTGATGCAGACCCCATTGCTACCGTTGTTACCGCAACAATTCAACTAGAAGAACCAACAGATCATGAAGAGGTGGATCACCTCTTCCATTCACATATGTGGGTGAAAGGGACCCCGTTGCATTTCATTGTTGGTAGTGAAATCCATAAGAACCTTAGGTCAGCTGAGGTCATCAAATAATTGGGGTTGTCGACAACACCACACTCGCAACCTTACAACATCATGTGGCTTCACCAGGGATGAGATCTTCATGTCAGCCAACAATGTCGTTTGTCCTATGGCATCCAACCCTTCAAGGATCAGGTAGTGTGTGATGTTTCACCTCTTGATATCTATGATGTTGTTTTGGGCCAACGATATATGTGGAAATGTCATGTTGTTTATGAGTCTCGACCCCGTAGTGTCATTATTACTCTGGGGGGTAAAGCTCTACAGGATACCAGAGGTAGTTACGAATATTGTTCCACCAAAAAAATACCAGAAGGTAATCTCTCATACTTCTAAATTCAACCTCTTCATAATCTATTCAAATGATGAATATAAGGCCAATGCAACCACTATAGCCTTAACACATTATATCCATCAGAAAAAGATTGCAAAAGGGAAATAAGATATTGATTCTTTACCCACGATGGTTCCTACAAAATGCCTCGTTAATCCAAGATACAATAGGTTGGTGGAACAGATTCAACCCTACCAACAACATGTTCGTGACAACCTTCCACAACCAAGCAGCGCAACTTCTCGAGCAAGGAAAACAGCTCACCAAGATTCAGATTCAACACATGATTTCCCCTCTTCCTCGAAAACTCAATGCAATGGAGACCATTGTTTGTTAAGGGGGGAGGACTGATCCAGGTGGATATTGGTGGCCACCCACCTATTCCAAATTCCACTTGGCTCATCTTGACAAATTTTCAGTTCAACATGTTTCTCTGTAATGGTGACATTTTTTTGTAATTGTGGGTTTTTCACTTCTGGGGTTGTCTTGAAGCCCTACACAACATCCATGTGGATATTGGTGGCCTCCCACCTAATCCAACTGGCTTATTTTGGCAGTTTTCATGTCAGTGCATATTTTTGTACTTATGGGGCTGTTTTTGAGGCCTTAAACAATGTTTTTTGGGCTTGCCATAGTCAAACTATTGACAAAGTTAGATTTTGATGGCAAAATGTGTAGTTCTTGAAAGACCTTTCCAACGTGTTATCACACGCCTAAAATGAAGATCATATGAAAAAGTTACAACCCCGGTAAGTTGATGTACTAACTTACCCCAATGGGACCCCAAATGAATTTTGGCGCTTCATCTCCTAGGGTTAGTTTTTTGGAGGTCTAGGGTTTTGGCATTCATATTTATTGTAAAAAGGCCTTTAGAGCCTCATTGTACTCATCTTCTTGCGAATGAGCGTAGCTGTCACATATATTCTCAGATATAAAGATGCCATGATTCTAGCGAGTCTTGCACTTTATAGTTTTACAATCTCTATACATTTATTTCATTAATATAAATCATGTATTGTTGTATTTCTCTGTATCTCGCAATATTTGTATGTATTTCATTGTAATATGTTTTCTTTCATTTCGTTCCGAACATAATCTGGATCAATAAATCAATTTTTGACGAAATTATAGACATAGATCGAGTCGACTATGAAGATTTCAAATATATATATATATATAGTAAATTATTATTGTTTACTATTTTTAATCTTTTTTTTTCTTCACATGTATCAAAATCCTAGAATACATACATCCCTTATTTATGATATAACTTTTTCTTGACTTAACCATTTCTCAAATAAGTTATATGCGGCACAAGATGAGAGCGATACCTACGATCTAAAAAAAAAATTGTTTTGATTATTTTAAGACCCTTTTAGCCTGAACAAACCAAAGACATTGTAATTTCAGGCATATGTTGACTTTGATAATTTTAAAAAATATAAAATTAATATTAAAAATTTTCAAAAAATACAAGGCACAATGAAAATAGGTTCTCTACAAGTATACAAGTTTTTGGAATGAAATTCCATCATTAATACACTCAACACCTGCATGAATGGAAACATATACCTTATATTTTGTTGGAAAAATAAGATACCACTTTTATAAATAAAAAAAACAAATTTTACCTAGTTATTCACAATGTATATGAATAAAAGTTGTATATTCGAAAACATAATTTAATTTCCTACGTTTCATATTCTTACACCATATTCAAATTCGTTGTAAAATTACCTTGAATAATCCCTATAAGTTAATAGATTGTTGTTTTTCCAGGTTTGCATTGCCACTAACACATCATGAGAGACCATTATTAGCTTGCACTCGCCCAGAGGGCCATCAACTTTTGGACGATATTATTCTTTCTCACAAAATTATCTACTTCCTCAAATATTCCAAATCCCTAGGCATGATCATTAAGCTAGACATGTCCAAAGCCTTTGACAAACCAGGTAGCCTCCAGGGTGGATCGATTCCTCGTCTTAGAATCTCTCTTGATTACAGAACTTCATTTCGAAACTTCCATTGTTCCTAGATCGGGATCAAATCACTGGCCCATCAAACTACAACTTGATTTAAAAGGTAGTTTGAAAGTAACTATGAAATTCATTTGTTAATCATAGTTCCAAGGAATTGTTCTTATCAGTAAAATTTCTTGAGTTAATAGTTCCTTTGTTAGTAAGGGACTCTAACTGACATGAACTACAATGATGGAACTTTGAACAACAAAGAAACTATGACCTTCATTTGTTAGTCATAGTTCTATACTAGTATATATACCAACATATATGTATATACTAGGTTTATGTGTCGATATATATATACCAATATATATACTGGTATATTAGTATATATACTAATCAATAAACATGTCGACATATATATCAACCGACATATGTCGGTATATATACTAGTATATGTCAGTATACATACTAGTATATATATTGATCAGTATGTAATATATATATATGTCGTTATATATACCGATCAATATATATGTCAGTGTATATATCAACTGGTATATATACCGATCCATAGATATGTCGGTATATATATGGACTGATAGATATATCAATATATATGTCATTATAT
>ML784991.1:244677-263915 GCA_009831015.1 Picea engelmannii
TATATATATATACATTGGTTGATATATATACCGGTATATATACTGATATATTGGTATATATGGAAACATATATATTGGTTGGTATATATCGACATATATACTGGTATATATATGCCCTAAGTTAGTTTGGTTTCCTTTGCTAAGTTTATTTAATCATTTACTTGTTGTGAACCACAATCAAAGTACTTTAATTAATATACAACACTAGATGACACATTACTAGTAAAACCATCATTAATCTAGTAGTCATCTCTCATATCTCTTCCCTGCTTCCATTAGGGTAACCAAGTGACGACTAGTTTAACTTTAATTTAACTAACTTTTAAAACCCATATTTTTATATTTTCACAATTATTCTTAGAATATAAGAAATTCAAAGTTATTATATTATATTATTATTTTTTAAAACTTATTTATGATTTAACTAAATTATGATATTTTGAAAATCCAATAATACCATAAACTATTTGTATAATTAATCATTAAATATTCTCATTTGTAATTTTAAATGTTAAAATTCACTAAAAAATACGAAAATTATTAAAAGTGTTGTGGTGACGGTCTACAAATAATAATGGAGTGGATTATATAAATTTTAACCTTCCTAGACTTTCAATTTTTTTTTTTATATAATTTTGAAATTTTAGTTATACACCATTTGAAATGAAATGATTTTTTGGTGGTGCATAAGGGGTGGAATTCCCCTCCTGCTCCTACCAAATACTTATAGTTCTTCGGTTCCACTTCTTTTCCAAGTCTCCACTTCTATGATCAGGAAATATCTATGTTGGAAACTCTAAGGATTCTAATTTCTCTCTCAACAACCATAATTCGCATGCACACTGACATCCATTCCTTTATGGAATAATCAAAAATTACTTACAACCAACAATCAATGGCTCTTTTCTCCCCCTAATTCTTTACCCGTTCCTAGAACAATACAAAGAATGAGCAAGAATGAATGAGGAATGAATAACAATGAAATGAGTAACCAAATTGAATGAGTGATTAACCAAAATGAATGAGGAACCCCCAAAACAACCAAAAACAAGGTTTATATAATTATATGCAATAAAACACCATATGGCCTTCTCCAAGAAGTTCATGTAACCAATTTTCCCAACTAAAACCAAGATGGTTGAATAAAATAATAATAAAAATGCTTAGCTCCATTATCTCCCTCTCTTGTGGAATGATAGCCCCCTATCTTTTTCCTTGCCCGTCTTCCAACCAACAATGTATTTAATTAATATATTCAAAGCATTACATTTCTAGGCACTCCAACCTTTCAAATTTATATACCACTTCGCTATATGTGCATATACTGGAAGGTGGCTTCCATATATGTGCATATATGGAAGTTCTTCCATATATGCACATTTATGAAAAGTGGCTTTCATATATGCACATATATGGAAGTGGGTTGCTTCCTATATGTTGGTATATATACTAGTGTTTATACACTAGTATTATGTTGGTATATATACTAATGTATATACCGATGTTTATACTAATATGTCAGTATATATACTATTTAAGAATGTTTGTCTCTGGTTTTTCCTTATTATGACCAATTTGCAAGAGAACCATTTATGAGATGATGTTATGATTGTTCTCTAATTTGGAATCTTGGTACATGTGCCTTTTTTGAAGCTAGGAATCGATATATACATTAGAAAGAGAAATGATATCAATTCGTGGAGTAGGATGAGGGGATGGAGGTATGTTAGAGTACTCAAGGTATTTCTCCAAAGCACATAATGTTTGGGACCTCCCTATTATTGCATGAGATTCTTCAAAACTAAGAAGTGGTCAAGCCTGACTGTTATTTGTTGAGTAGCGCCATGCTTGTCATTCCCAATGTGACACTCGTTAGATGTTTGAGTGTCCATTATTATAAGTTATTTAATCATCTCTTTAAAGGATATATTCTCATTTTACAATCATTGGTGTCGACCTTTATTCTCCTGGAGCAAGGTGTTCATGTTGAAGTCACCCCCCATAATCCATCGTTGATCCATGGTGAGATTTTGGATAGTCACTAGAATTTCCAAGAAGGGAATTTTTGACAAAGGATTAACGAGTCCATAGACATTGGTTAGATTTCCACTGGATTGAGAATCAATGATTTTGTAACTAACCATCAGGAAATTGAGTGAGCTCAACAAGCATTTAATCTCCACCTTGATGGGATCCCATAGTATAATCAGCTCTCCTACTAAACTAGTGGCACTTACTATTAGCGAGTCTTAGTTTCTATAGCATTTTCTCATGATTAAGGACTTAGATACCTCACCACATTTAATCTCTTTAAACATGAGAGTAGTCGGTGTTTCCTAGGCTATCTTACACTTCAAAAAATATTGTGTGACTAATGAATTAATGCATCTTATATTCCATGATATCTCTTTCATATTTAAACTATGGGTTGCGATGATAAGTAGCCCTAAAGCTTGTCCATAATTAACCAATAGTGTCATTTTCTCCTCCAATTTATACTTTAGTGTTTTCCTTCCTCTTTTATTGTCCTCAACTTATGTTTTATTCCGATAATTCAATGGATTTGTTTTAACCTCTAGACTACCTTGAGATATTGGGCTATGTGATCCATCACCTACCTTTGTTTTCCCTTTGAGAAGGTCATGTTGCAACTTCCTTAGTTGTGGATGTGTAATCCTAGAGAGGAATTGTTGTCCATTCCATTCTATGAGGTATGTCTTTGATTTATCTATGTATTTCCTCAAATCATTTCCTATTGAATCTAGTGATTCATCCCCTCAAAAATGAATACAAAGAAGAGGAAGGAAAACCCATACTAGAAACACAAATGATACATCAACCTCAAGATCAAAACCTAGCGACCACCTATTTTATCTACCTTTATCGCAATCCAAAGAAATATGACCACTTATAAACATGATATCCTCTATTGACCTATGGGATGGTCACAATACAGTAAATTGGTCAATCAATATTCATTTTCCAGAGCTAATGCCTTGAGGAGAGTAGAAAATTCAGGAAATGAAACTTTCTTAATATTCTTAGATTTTTTAACAAAACATGAATTGATATTGGGTTTGGTAGCATTCAAGATCAAAGTAGACAGGGCCTAAGATGCCTTGGATTTAAGGTAGGGAGGGGGCTTCTCCCCCCCTTGGGTCATGGAGACAACAACAAAGTAGCCAAACTAGGTTTCAAGAAGGTTTAGAAGATGCACCTTTTTTTAAAATATTACTTATAAAATTGATTGTCAAATGAAGAGTGTATTTCCATGAATTCTATTAATATTAAGAGATAGTAAATAGTGTAATTATTTTAATATTATTTTATAATTTAAACATTTTCTCCATAATTTCTATTAATATTTTTGTTTTGTAAATAAAAGAGCACTAAAAATATATTCACATAATTACATGTCAATACAAAAACATGATTCTGCCACCCACCCCGCCACAGCAGAGAAACCAAGAAAGGTGGTCATCAAACATGTCTGAGACTGTAACTGAAAATAGTCTTGACAAAAAAGAACATAGTGTTCTACTGTGCAGTGGCCATGGCCTACTGTCTTACAAGGCATGACAGAGAATTTTAATTGTCTATGGAAATGACAAAAGATAAAAGAAACCATGAAACCTGGGAGCTAGCTTGGACTCGGTCGTCCTTGAGAATTGTAGGCTGGGACAAATAATTTTCCACATGTTGGACATATTTTGCCAGCTGGAGGAGCTGTCATCGCGTCCATCAAGAGGTTCAAGAATTGTCCCAAGAAGTTTTGGATATGGGCTTGTTCATCCATTTTTTTCCGCAGCTCAAAGATGAGATGAATGTGCTCCTCTGCAAAATGAAGTGGGGTCGCTGGAGGTTGTTCCTCCATCATGTCTGTGTCCATTTATTTCACTTATTCAGTTGCATCCCCTATATCCACTATATCCCCTACGTCCACTATGTCATCTACGTCCACTGTGGCCATTACATTCAAGGGAGTCTCTTGCCATTTGGGGGGACTCTCTTCCTTCACCATGCAAGAACCAGTTCCAAACAAGTGGTATGGAGAGTAGGCTCTTGGAGGGTCAATTTCAGGGTTGTGGCCAAGCGAAGAGGAAAAGTTCATGGGAGGGGGAATTTATGCCATGGAAGGGCCGCTACCAAGGTCAACGGTGGGGGTTGGGGTGGGGGGATGGTTTTTCCTGAGACAACTGGTGATGATGAGGGAGAGTTGGGTGGAGGGGAGACTATTGCGTCAAGTGTAGTCACTGTAATGCAGTGGGCCTCACCTAGATTTTCCTCACTCCTCGAGCATGCTGCTAGCTTGGAATAACTGAACTAAAGAAGGTGAGGGTGGGCGCAAAGAAGAAAGGATGTGGAGGATCCAGAGAAGGCCAAAGAGAAGATGATCTAAATGCCAGGGAGGACTGGGAGAATGGTCCATCATCTAGGCTTCCATAAGGCTTTGTGAATTGACATGAGCAGGAGCCATTAGGGTCGAAGTGACTGCAAGCCTGGTGCAGGTACACCCAACCTGGTTCGCGCATGGCTCTCTTAAATTACCTCGAGGTGCGTAGCGCACCTCCATTGAATCGTAGTGAATGCGAATCATTCAAGTTGGGGGGACGGGAGGCTGGCGGCATGGATTAATATCTCCCTACGTTTCATGGTGCTACCTGGCTCCCACTTCCTTTCCATTTGTCACCCTATCCGAGGGAGAGAGATTCTGATGTGCTAGCTTCCTGCATTGAGACAGTAGTTGCGAGCTCTGAGAGTGCCTCGAGTCAATGTAGATGTTGTCTTGAGTGTTTGATCCTACATTTTCAAGTAGTTCTGCCACCTTGTTGGTCTCACGTCTGGTGTGTGAGGTGATTAAATTGAGGGTGGACTTGAGAAGAGCTTTCAAACTGTTGAGGGGCCCAAGGAGATGCCAGTTGGGGGTGATTCTCTCCGGGTCCTTTCCAGTGATGATTTTGGTGGAAAGGTTGATGATGACTCTGGAGTCCCCTTCTATTATTAGACTGGAGAGATTGTGTTCAATAGCCATTTGGATCCCTTTGATCAGTCCCTAGATTTTTGTCGAGTTATTTGTGTAATATCCTAGATTTTTTGCCATTAGGTGTTGTATTTGGCCCTTGTTGTCCCGAATAATAGCTCCATATCCTGAGCGGACAGGATTTCCCTTGGAAGCACCACCAAAATTGATTTTATGGAAGCCTGGGGAGGAGGAAGCCAAGAGTGGGGACTTGGAAAAGAGTCTTGGGGAGTGTGTCGGGAGGAAAGAGTGGGGGTTAGGGTGAGATTCCAAGATATTAGAGTAGAGGTTTCAGAGGAGTCTGAAGGGAAGTATTCAAGGGTCCAGGGGTGAAGTTTGAGAGTTTCCTGGATGTTCTTGTGAATGAATGTCTGTAACGACCCTTAATTATTAAGATGATTAATTTAATAATATAATCCTAAAAAGATTAGTTAAACTATATTTATGTCTTAAAACAACAATTCTAATTGATTATTATTAAAATAGTTGTTTATGACGGTTAATGATTAATTTGATTATTAATTCATTCATTAATTAATAAAGTATTAAATAAGAAGTGAATAATAAAATATAATGTTTAAAATTGAGTTACGTATCCCACAAGGGATAACGTATTCAAAACATTAGGATACGTAATAAAGGAGGGATAAGGGTATTAATGGCAGGGGGATAAGGTGTAATAAAGCAGTTAGGTAGGAGTTAATGTAGGGAAGGCGGTGAAGGAGGAATAAGGGGGGGAAAGGAGTTTAGAGGGGGATTCATTCTACGAGAGGGGAGAAGGGATTTTGGGAGAGCTGTGAGTAGTGGACAGAGGGAGGAATTTACAGTGCACCGGGGGGTTTCTGGAGGTTTTGGGCTTGGAGGGCTAGGATATCTGTTGATATCCTAGGGCTAGAATCTAACTAGTCGGCAGGGAGGTTGGCTTTGGGTGGTGTCCTAAGGAAGCAAGCTAAGGAAGCAAGCTGCGGATAGCATCAGAGTTAAGGTACTTCTTTAAAATTCATGCATGGTTTGTATAAAAATTTGTTATTAAATTTTATTACTTCAAATATTAGATTGTGAATGTGCTAGATTAAGTAATTTGTAAATTTTACTGCAGTGTTGTAATTAATGGTTGCTTAAATTAATTTAGAGCCATTACAATGTCCAGAGGGTAAGGGGGGGGAGGCCTTAGAGTGGAAGATTATTCTATTTCTTTGTTTCCAGAGATGCCAGACTAAGAATCCAGGTAAGATTTTACAAATTTTGTTTAGGATGGGACTTTTGTAGGATCCATCCCCCCAATTTTTAAGAGTGTTGGTGATGTTGTTTCTCTCCCTATTGGTCCTTCTCATGGTCCTGGTCGCTTGGGTCCAGATTAGTTCACTGTAGGGGTAGTGATTTAGGAGGTGTTCCATGGTTTCTTCCTACAGCTAACACAAGTGGCAGATTGAGGATCCTATGAAGCCTCTTCTTCTGAGGTTATCCCAAGTTAAGATTTTTCTTTGTACCATTAGCCAAAGAAAGGTAGAGATTTTTGGCCAAAGTTTAGATTTCCATATTGTAGTCCAAATGTGCTCTTTTTTGATGTTCTGAAAGTTTTCTTTCAAACTATATCCTTCTTTCAATGTGAAGTTACCATTGGGAGTGTATCCGCATATGAGGATGTCTGGGTATGAACTAAACCAGATTTTCCTTTGTTGGAGCATTTATTTTCATAGTTGTAAATTGCAATTTGTTGCCACGTGAAGATCCTGAGCAGTCTCTTTCCATTTGTGCCATGGGTGGCTAATGGAGGAATTCACCCAGAGATCTGCCATTTTGAGAGAGGGGAGATTCTCAATGTGATCCACGTATGAATTTAGATTATCCTCAGTTTGCAGGGGGGGCATCTGCTGTCAGGAATCCATCCAAAAGAGAGTGCTCAAACCATTCCAGATTTCCCAAAAGGCATGTTCTTGAACTAATGTGTGATTCTTCCAAGCAACATTCCATATGTTGGATCCCTAGATCTTGTCCCTCAATCAGATTAGGTGATCTTGAAGGATATTTGGGTCATATTTATGTTTCCAGATATGGGCCCAGAGCACTAATTGGGATTTGAGCCAACGCCACCAAGTTTTTGCACCCATTGTGCTATTTAATTTTCCTGGATCCTTTAGGTCCAGTCCTCCTATAGATTTTGGTTTGCAGACTTTTTCCCAATTGAACATAGCCCATTTTTTTTTGGATCATGACCCTGGCAGATAAAATTCCTCTGGAGGTTTCTTATTCTTTTTATGATAGACTGGGGAGAAAAAATGGCCGAGAAAATATAGGTTGGGATGACTTGAAGCATAGATTTTAGAAGAGTGAGTCTAGTTGGAAGGTTGAGAGAGAGGAAAGTCCAGTTGCTAAGATGGTTGGATATTGAGAGAAGAAGGGAGTTCCAAGAGATGTTGCGAGCAACAGAGTCTGAGAGTGGGAGTCCCGGGTATTGTGAGGGTAGGGAGAATATTGGTATGTTTAACAAGAAAGATATATGTTGCTAGACCGTTGCAGGCATGTTGAAGAAGAAACGTTGATATTTGTCCAGATTGAAAGAGATTATCGAGGCTTTGTTGAAGTCCGTAAGAATGGTTCTTAAATTACCCACTTCTTGAGCGGTGGGGGTGTTTAGGAGCATGGTGTCATCAACGAATTGCATGTGCGAGGCAGCTGGTTGGAGGCCATGCAGATTAAGGCCTTGAAGCGAGCCATTCTGGATGGAAGTTGTGATGTAGCGGCCAAGACCTTCGGCCATAATTACAAAAAAGAAGGAGGATAGCGGGTCTCCTTGCCTTATAACTTGGGATGGTGTGAACGGTTGGGAGGGAACTCCATTGACTAGGATAGAGAAAAAGTTATAGGAGATGAGGCTCAATATCTAGGAGATCCATTCATTACCAAAGCCAAAGGCTTCCAAAATGGATTTCATGTAGTTCCAGCTTAGTTTATCAAATGTTTTTGAGAGGTCCAGTTTGAGTAGCATACTTGGGGTACGAATTCTCTTGAGAGAGTGGATGAATTTGTGAACCAGAATGACAATATCCATAATTTGCCTTCCTTCTACATATCCAGACTGATTTTTAGAGATGATGAAGGGGAGAATGGGTTTTAGCCTCAAAGCTATGACTTTGGAGATGATTTTGTAGATCACGTTGCATAGTGTTATGGGCCTAAAGTTCTTCAGGTTGGTGACTCTTTCTTCCTTGGGTATGAGAGTTAGGAAATTTTCATTTAGTTCTGGGAGGAATTTTCCTGAGACCCTATATTCCTCGACTACTAACCATACTTCTTCACAGAGCATAGGCCAGCAATGGTGGAAGAAATATGTGGCGAAGCCATCTAGACCTAGTGCCTTGCCTTTTGGGAGACTCTATACTGCTTGATCTACTTCAACTTGCCTTACGGGCCTCATGAAAGACACATTTTGTTATGGGGAGATTAAGCTTGGGATTTTTTGAGTGATCCTTTCAATTGTTGGAGTTCTGTTTGTGGGGGGTTCTCAGAGGAGATTATTGTAGTAGTCCCACAGCTCAATTTATATATCCATATGGGTTAGGATGGTGTTACCTTGGTTGTCTTCCAGGTTTGTAATGTGGTTGATGAAGCGTCTGTGGATCATACATCTGTCGAAGAATTTGGAGTTTTTGCCGCCCTCTTTGAGCCATTGAACATGAGATTTTTGCTTCCATATTATTTCCTCTTGCTTGTATCTTTCTTCCAACTTCTTTTTGAGGGTGTCCTCTTCCTGTTGTTGTAAGGAATCTGTATGACCTGTTTGTATGCTTCTCTTTTGTATGTCTTCAAGTTTCTGTTCCAGCTCTTTATGATCATGGAAGATATTTCCAAATGCATCTTTGTTCATTGGTGCAGTTGGCGCTTGAATTTTTTTAGCATCTGTTGGAATTGGTACACTTTGGTTCCATGATGGATCTCTTCACTTTCCCACCATTGTTGGAAAATTTCCTAAAAGTCTGGGTGGGTTAAATAGAATTTTTCGAACCTGAAGGGTTTGAGATTTGGAATGGTGTTGGAATAGGGGCAGACCCAAGTTTCAATACTACAACAACGTACCAACAAAACCCTAACTACCGGCCCTTTTGGAAACACCTTCGAAGCAGATGAAGTCTCACCCAAGGTAGAGGCAGGGGTGGTTGCAGGACTCCAGTGTCTGCAACCTTAGCCGGAACACATATATGTGATTAGAACACCTTAACAAATAACTTATCAGTTACAACTCGTTAATATTCATCCTTATCTTACAGTGCAGTTAAACCCTAACAACAGATCAGTGTAGTATTCACATAGATCCAATATAATCAAGAACTAAGCATACCAACATAGATCAGATATAGCATTTATTCACATTATTCAGCACTAATATACCATATTAGGTCCTTCTAAGCATACATCAGTGCACTAAGCATTCAATCACATAGACAAGATAACAACCATAAAACACATAGAAACCACAATGCAAAATATACGTGGTCCGCCCCCAACCTAGGTCTACATCCACCAACTCTTCTTCTTTATTTATTTCTGTCAATCTTATACATGCACAGAGCCATGATATCTTACTCCGCAAAGGACAAGATATCTGCACACCTCGCTAGATCCTCCTTCCCTGAAGTACATCACAAAGCCTTCCACAATCTCTTACAATCACTTGCACTTAGCTCTACAAGTCTGTCACAGTACACACAGCAATGACAATTACCACTTGCACTTAGCATCACATACTTTTCCCTCCTTCGATCACATAGATCGAACTCTAGCACTTAGCACACTCTGTGGCCTCTTCTTACATCACCTAGCTATCTATTTATACATTACAAAATGGGCCTAAACATGGGTAAATCAATGGGCCGACATCCCTATTCCTGTTACATAAGCCCAAAACCCAAAAATCCCTAAAAAGGGGTCGAGATCTCGTGATATCTACTTTGACTTGCGCTCCGTCTTTGACAACCTGTCGAAGTCCCAAAAGTAGGTCAAACATGACCAAGGATCCTCCAAACTTGGTCAAGGGCCAACAGGTCCTCAACACTCACCTGTGACTCGTCCCAAGTCACTCAGTTCTGGGTAGTTGTTCTTCAAAATCCTCGAGCTTGGCTCAAGATGCTTCGACCTGTTGTTGTGCCAGGGCCTCCTGCTCAACGAACTCTTGGATGACTGCTTTGTTGACAGGTCCCTCTAAACATTGTTCGACTACAACGACTACTTGTTCCAACTTTGCGCCTCAGCCTTCAATCTCCTCAAACAGTTGGCAAGCTTCGTCCTCGACTAATTGGAGCCTTTGGGTCACTTTCATGACTTTGCTCTAAATGGTGTGGACCTGATTTTGAGCAGTGCATTGTTCTTGGGATCACTTCATCCTTTCAACTGCTGACAATAGATTCAATTGCAGCTGTACTGTTGCTTCTTGCTGCTTTGCCTCCTGGAGTTGTGACACCAGCACCTTCAGCTCAGTATCTTCAGTGAGTCACTCATAATTATGTGCACTGTGAGCACTTAGCTGTTTTCATTCCAGAGTGAATTCTCTGATCCTCTCGACTATGATCCAAGTAGTGGCTTCTCTTTGATCTCACACGTCCTGCGGGGTACTGGCATTGTTCGTATCTTGAGGTCTGTGATTCTCTATTGAAGCTGTTGAATAGCTTTTGCGATCTGCTCTACTTGATGCTCCATTGGGTCTTCCTCCTTTTTCTCTAAGCCTGTCACAGAGCGAAGTGCTCTTCTGACTGCTTCTTTTACTCCCGCCTACTCTGCGAGAAACTGGTCTTTCTCTTGTTGGATCTGTGCTTTCTCTTCTTCAAACTTAGCTTGGAGGGAAGCCTTCTCCCGTTGCACAACTCGACGTTGCTCTATGACTAATTTTTGTACTTTCTTTAGGGCCTCTGTGGCTTGTTCGATTTCTTCTTGTGCTCGACGAAGGTGAGCTTCGGTTGCATCAGCTAGTCTGCAGAGTTTTACAGGCTCATCTCCCAACTCAGGTGCTTCTGACGGTGGGGGCACAGTGGATACTGCATAACTATATTGAAGGGCATGTTGTACCCCTATGAGTTCAACCTCAATTCTATCATACATCTCCTCCTGCTTGGCATCATGTTTCTGCAATATGTCCTGCGAGGCATCTGCTATAGTTGCGATGATAAATTCGAAGTCATCCACAGTGAGAACAGTTTGCATTTTAGTCAAGGTGGCTCTAGATTTCTTTCGGGAAGTGGGTTTCATGGGAGAAACCTTCCTTTTCTTCAAGGGATCAACCTCATCAACAGGGTCCCTAGGCGATGTTACTTCACCTTGCTTCCGTTGGTCCTCTTTTCCATTTGTCTCTTCTACTTCATCATCACCCCCTCGTCTAGGTGATACTGAAGAAGTTCCTTATGATGCACTGCTCAAGTTTTGGACCTCTTCGGTCTTCTTCCTTCTGTTGGGTCCAAGACGATCCTTTGCTTCATGAGTGGTCTCAGGGCTGTCGATTAGTTCAGGGTCTGCAGACTAGTCCTTGGTGATCTCTTCAAGGTCCTCCTCTGTGAGCTTGTAGTAGGATTGAAGCTCTTCTTTGTGCTCATCTACGTGCACAGTGATATAAATGAAGTGTCGATCTGCACGGAACTTCATGAGGGGTCAAAATCGATGTAGGGTGTTCGGTGTCATGCGAGGGGTAGCTTCGATATCTCTCTTCAGTTGGAGATAATAGGTATGAAAGACCGCATTCGACTGCCACTATTTTCCCATATCGCTCAAGTACCAAAGCATGGTGAACTTTGCAACGAGCGGCTCGAATGGCTCAATGTATTGGAAGGTTTCACCTTCTGGCATTTCTCAAGCGGTAAATGCGATGAGGATCAGGAGGCAGCTAAAGTGGAACTCATAGCCCTGATCCTGAGCTTCACGATAATCTAATTCTAGATGGTTGACCAAGTACTTCGCCCAGTTCATCTGGAGTCCTTCTACACATTTCCCGGCTAGGTCAACAATGAATCCTGTGACTTGAGTAGGCCAGTTCTTCCTCACTAGCTTTCCTGTGATCAGCTGGTAGGCCAGGTGCACTGTGCCATTCTGGATGGAAATTACCTTGTAGCCTCGCATTCCCTTTTCTACATCGCCATAAGTATCCTTAATTCTCTGTGCCAGAGCACGGTCGGAAGCCTTCCCTGGGTAGAAGTCTTGCAGGTCATGTCCTTGCATGCTCAATCCAGCGATCCTATGGATCAACATCGGATCAACTGTAATGTGTTTATCTAGTCATAGATAGCCTCCATGGTAACACAATAGCAGGAGATTAACACACGTGTTAACCTTCTGGTGCCTTCCAAAGTGTGCGATCTTCATCACGTTCAAGAGGGTGGATCGCGCAAGGTTCATAGTCCATGGCTAGGGGATTATTTTCGAGTTCTTCCACTTCGTCTTGGTCAGATATTTGTAAGGAACAAGCATGTTGTAATTCTTGAAGTCACCTAGATTGAAGTCGCTGAAATTCAACGTCGCGATCTTATCTTGTTGCATTCTGACTACACATATCCCCTTCGAGAGGTACGCAGTAACCATGGTGTAATCAAATTCCCTCGGGACACTGTCACGACTCACCATGCCAACCAGAGGCGGCATGTAGTCGGGTAAGATGGTTAGGATTAACTTTGTGTATGCCAGTCTATGTTCTTGGTTCTATTCTCTGTTTTCGGTCAGGATGGTCTAGATCCATGAGCAGTCGACGAAGAGGTTTGCACTCCTCGCATCGATGAAGCTTGAATTCCTGTGGACATCACTCTCTCAGCCATCATATCAATTAAAACTTCCTCGACTGACTTCTCCACAACGTTGATCTTGTCCGACATGCACGCTCTCAATCAGAAAACTCAGGTGGATGGATGAGTGCTCAAAGAAATAGAAATGGTGTCGAACTTACTAAGCACAATGCGGTAGCAATGGGTTGTCTTGTTAGCTCTGATACAATTTTCAAAAGTGTTCTCGGTGCAACAATCGAAGGAATAAGTAGACACAATGTAACAAATCTTTCCAACAAATAAGAAGCTTTCCATTAATGCAGTTTTGTCCATTGCGGCACGGTCCCAACGGTTCGATGGCGAGCTTTCTGATCATAATTGTTGTTCTAACCATTCCGGAACGTCGGTCCAATGGTTATAATGCTTCCAACTATCATATCTCTTCGCCATGGTGAAGTGCCATGGGGCGTTGTTCTGATATCCCGACGAAGTTCCAATTTTGCAAATCTTCCTTCCGTGAAGTTACCTCTAGGCCCTTTTGTAAATTTTCGACCTTTGCTCTCTTATTGCTGAGTTTTATAGCCTTCTTCCAAGTGATCTTTGTATTGGTATTCCTTTTTCCATTCCGATTCTTGTCTTCTTTTGGCATAGAAGCTTCGCGATGTTGAGATTCTTTCATAGGATCAGAGACTAATATTGCTTCTCTATCTGGGGTAGGTGCTCTACTAGTTTGTGAATATTCTTGTGTTCTTTCAACTTCGTGGTCCGAGTTCCTAGTTCTAGGTAGCTTCAATCTGTTCTCCTGTTCTGCAATCAAGTGTGCTATCCTCCTAGTCATGAAATCTTTTAATTCCTACTTTTTTTGTTATAGGGCCTCATCTTCTTTTCTTCTGGTCTGATCTTTCTCGATCCAGGTTTTTCCTAATAACATAGTAAATGGAGCATTGTTCTCAATGAATCTAACAACCTCAAAATATTCCTTTGTCGAAGCTCCATGAGAACTCATAGATACCTGGGTGAGTCTTCCACATAGGGATATCAACTTTCCCCTGAGTAATCTTATTCCTCCTAATGAAGGAATCGTATCAGGATTTACTACAGCTTCCCAAGTTCTTTTTGTCATGATATTTACATGTGTTTCCTCATCCATAACATAGTCTATGTCAAAGTATCCTATTATTTCTTCTATGCATTATTTTTCTTTGAAGATCTCTAATAAGTTGATATCTATGTGATTATTCAGGGTTTCTTTCATTTGCAGCAGTACAATCTCTGATTCTATCTAGGGTTCTTCCATGGTCTCAGTTTCATGACCTTCTTAAAGGTTTTCTTGTCTCATATTCATTCTTTCAAGCTTAGCAATCATTCTAGGGAAATCTAAAACTTTATGGTCCATAGCTTTACAACAAAGACAACTAGGTCTTCTTCCAGGGCATTCCTTAGCAAGATGCCCTGATCTTTTGCAACTATAACAAAGGGTTAATCCTCTTTTTTTCTTAAATGATCCCCAACCTTTCTTGTACTGTGCACTAGGATCATAGTAGCTAACCTGCAAACAATTCTTTCTAGGATCATGCATCCATTTGTTATTCCAAACATTCTTTCTATGCATGAGAATAACATATCTTTCATTATTTTTATCAGATCTACTCATATCAAACCTTATCTCTTCTAATTGTGCCCTAGTTTTCAGACTAGTATAACATTTATCAAACATACCTAGATTCATACTCTTGAAACAAAAATTTGCACTAATCTTACTTTCAACAGAGCACAAAGCTTCCAGATCTAAAAAATTTCACTATTGTTACCTTTATCAGAGCACAAAGGTTCAAGATCTTACCTCTTTTCTTCAGATATGACTTCTCTTCTTAGCATAGAGTTTTACAGGTCAAGTACAATACTACGCACTAAGGAAACAGATCTACGCACAAAGATTTATTTCTTTCCCTCAGTTCCCAGCAATCACGGTTTCAATTCTCGACAACGGAACCATTTTTTGGCACAGGGGCAAACCCAGGGTTCAACGCTACAACAACACACCAACAAAACCCTAACTATCGGACCTTTCGGCAATACCTGCGAAGTAGATGAAGTCTCACCTGAGGTAGAGGCAGGGGTGGTTGCAGGACTCTAGTGTCTGCAACCTTAACTGGGACACAGATCTGTGATTACAACACCTTAACAAAGCACTTAGCAATTACAACTTGTTAATATTCAACCTTAGTTTACAGCACAGTTAAACCCTAACAACATATCAACCTAGTATTCACACAAATCCAATATAATCAAGCACTAAGCATACCAACATAGATCAGATCTAGAATTTATTCACATTATCAACACTAAGCTACCATATTAGATCCTTATAAGCATACATCAGTGCACTAAGCATTCAATCACATAGACAAGAGAACAACCATAAAACACATAGCAACCACAACGCAGGATATACGTGGTTCACCCCCACCCCGGGGCTACGTCCACCAACTCTTCTTCTTTATTTCTTTCTGTCAATCTTCTACATGCACAGAGCCATGATATCTTACTCTGCAGAGGACAAGAGATCTGCGCACCTCCCTATATACTCCTTCCCTGAAGTACAACACAAAGCCTTCCACAGTCTCTTACAATCACTTTCACTTAGCTCTGCAAGTCTCTCACAGTACGCATAAAGAAATGACAATTACCACTTGAACTTAGCATCACATACTTGTCCCTCCACAATGGAACCATTTGTTGGCACAGGGGCAGACCCATGGTTCAACGCTACAACAACACACCAACAAAACCCTAACTACCGACCTGTTTTTTCCCCAAGGGTGAGGATAATGTTTAGGTATCCTCCAATAATCCATCGTTGTCATCCAATAAGAGATCACAGATAATCCATGCTTTTGAGGAAAAGATCTTTTTCTTGGTTTCTCTGAGGGCCATAAGCATTTGTCATTATTCCATCTTTGTCAGATCCTATTGCTCTATAATGGGCAGTCAGTGTGTTTGTTGTGGAGACTGCTTGATCCATTATAACCGTGGTTAGATTCCAAAGAATGGAAAGTCCTCACGCTGCTCCTTTTGATTCCAGATGGTAATATTTTCTTTGACTCCAACATCTTCTTAATATGTCCTCCGCTATAGGTCCTGCGCATTTTGTTTCTTGTAGTAGTAGGATGTCTGGGTCTTCATCTTTTATACAATTTCAGAGAATCCTTTGCTTGGATCTTTCATTTAAGCCTATAATGTTCCATGTGACGATTTTCATCATTAACAATTGGGGGGGTGAGAGAAGGAACCTTCCGAGAGGCGCCAGATTTGTCCTGAGTTGATCATATAGTTTCATGCTTCCTTTATCCATTGTTGTGCCAATTTTCGTCCTTGTCTTTTGTTCTTCTCAGGGATTTTCCTTGGGTCTGGGTTTGGATCAATGCCTATACCTAGCCTGGAAGTGGCTCATGCTATAGAATCTAGGAATATTTTGTGAACTTTCCTGAGTTGATCATCCAGGATGGTTTGGAGATCCTTTTTTTTAGCACTTCATCTAGATTATCTAGATCTATGTTCGCCAACTCCTGCTCATTCAACTCAATTGTTGTGTCCTCGTCCATCGCAGGGCTCTTTCCTGGGTTCAAAGGGGGTTGAGATTCTGGATTGATTTTTTGTTCTACTCGTGGCTACTTTTTTTGCTTCTCCTTACTTTTGATGTTACCCCCATCTGCAAAGAGGTATGGGTTTCCGATCTCCTCTACCTCTAGAAGTTGATTGAGGGCGTCGAAGGAGTTGTCGTTGGAGTTTTTCCTCCCTCCTCCTTGATGGGTTTTCTTATGAGCTTGCGTTTTACAATTTTGAACCTGTGTGAAACCCTCTTTCATTTTCTCCTCCATTTCTGGTTTGGATGGGGCATTCAGGGAGCAGTCCCTGAAGATATGCCCATGTTCATGATATTTCCTGCAATGAAATGGTATGTGTTCGTAGTCTATGGTCTGTGCCCATTCCTCATCCTGGTATTCCAGTGTGACCATACCTGGTAGGGATTTCGATATGTCCATGTAGACACATATTCTTGCATATGAGGTATATTTTCTTTGTTTGGTGTCTTATAAGGATTTGACATGCCTGTCGAGAGTGTTTCCTATGCCCGCTAATATCTCCTCTAGCCAGAACTCCTGAGGCAAAGAGTAGATTCAAATCCATACTGGGGCGTAAGCAAAGTTTTCTTTTTTCAGGGCTGAAGCGTTCAGTCCAAAATCGCAAGTACAGACCTGTTGAGTTGTAGAAATATGTTCCTTCTTCAAATATTTTGTCTTTGTCTTCTAGGTTATAGAATATTACTATGAAAAATCCTTTAGAACTTAGTTGGAGCTCATAGTCTCCTTTCGGAGTCCACCAGGTTTTGATCCAATGAGCTAGGTCTCGTTCAAATATCCAAAGTCCAAGAAATTTTCCAATGAGTGCATGGTCCCTCATGAACTGGGTATGCTCTCCTACCCTGGATGATTTGATGACATATTTTTGCATTGTAGGTGTCTATGGGATGCATTTGCCTGGTATCCAGGTTCGAGAAGCTTTTGGATGCGACGATTCTGCATCCATGATCGTGCTCCTGTCTTGTCCAGTCTCTTCATGCAGGATTTGGTCCCTAAGATGTGGCGGGGGTTCGAAGGGCGATCGACGTATTCTGGAACTTTCCATCTCATGAGCAACAACATTCCGGTAAGAGGGGGTTTTCACCCCTCCGTCTTTTGTCATCTTAATGTGTCATAGAATGTAGCAAGGTTGGTGCGTCAGGCAGGAACAGAGGGGAGCACGAGATTCCAAGTCGCGCAGGCACATAGTGCATCAGTGTTCAAACCCTAGGAAAAACCCTAACGCGCAGAGCTCCCCATCTCAACTACAATTATGCATTGTTATAATTTCTATTAATATTAAAATATAGTAAATAGTGTAATTGTTTAAAAATTAATTTATAATAGACATTTTCTTTTACCTATATAAAATTGAAGAAATTTTTTAATATCATTATATACTTATTTATAATTCATTATATACTTATTTATATCACTAACATGTATTATATATATTTAATTATTTTTAAATATAATAAAATAATCATAAAACATGTATTATATATATTTAATTATTTTTAAATATAATAAAATAATCATAAAATTTAAAAATTAGTTCAATTAATTTGTATTAATATTATTTAGTATTTAAATAATTTAATAAAACATTTTAATATTTAGATAATTAATGCCATCCTAAACAATTTATTTGCTTGACTTTAAATACTTAGATATTTTAGATATTATAGTGTAATCTAAAACAATGTATTTTCTTAAATTTATAATTATATGCAAACCTCAACCATATCAAAATATCAAACAAGTGTAAAAAAAAATTAAAGGTTCTTTTTAAAATTGAAATAGAATTAACATTATTAACATCATGAAATGAGCAAGAAGAATAATAAAATCCAAAGAATAATACATAAAAATAACCATCAACCAATCTCAGTGTTATGTGTTAAAAAAATTTAAAGGTACTTTTTAAAATTGAAATAGAATTAACATTATTAACATCATAAAAAGAGCAAAGAGAATAATAAAATCCAAAGAATAATAAAAAAAAAAAATAACCATCAACCAGTCTTGTGTGTTAGGTGTATTATGTTTTTGTGAATAATAAAATGCAAAAAATAATACATAAAAATAACCATGAACTAGTTTTGTCTTGTGTTAGGTGTATTGTTGTAATTTGCAAATGCGGAAACACAAATTAACATAAGACAATCAATACAAATTTAGACAAGGAACACAACAGTTTACATGGTTCACCCAAATATTGGGCTACGTCCACCAAAAATAGGTATCGGTTATCTTATTATTCAGCTAATGGAGATTACAGTAGGATCTCACTCCTCTCTCACACACCAGCCTCTACGGGCATACATCAAATTTATAGCAATGTATATTTGAAACTGATTATTAAATGTAATCTCATCCATATTCTAACTTGGTCGCATTGGTTACAACCAACCCTGGTTTATAAGATCTGAAATCCTATTCATGGATGAATTGTTGTCACCGTTTCCAACAATCTCCACCTTGACAACAATTAACCTGATACCTTGCTCCTGCTTCTGTTCATCACCTTTTTTGCAAGCCAAGAGAAGCCAAGCACCATTGTAGCTTCTCTAACAGTACTGGTTTTGTGAACATGTCTGCACAGTTCTCTTTTGTATGCACTTTTTCAAGAGAGACTCCACCTTCATCGATGACCTGTCTTACAAAATGGTACTTGATAGGTATATGTTTTGTTTTACTATGATAGGCTGGATTTTTAGCCAAGTGAATAGCACTCTGACTATCACAAAGTAACTTTACTTTGTCTTGTATCCTTCCAAACTCACCAAACAAACCTTTCAACCAAACTGCCTCTTTGCAAGCATGTGAAGCAGCTACATATTCTGCTTCTGTAGTGGA
>ML784991.1:266173-295962 GCA_009831015.1 Picea engelmannii
CTAATAGCCAATGTTGATCATGACGTGAACCAGTACTAATTGATAAAACTTCATCAACTATACCTGAACCTGTTGCTGAACTTGTTTCGGTTGCATTTGCTTCCTTCGTCTCTTTTGGAGGGTCTTCTTTGGAGGTTTGTTGTTGCTTCCAACAGTGTTTCTTCAGGTGTCCGGATTTTCCACAAAACCAACACTTGAGCTTGCTCTTTCTTCCTTTCGACTTTGACCGAGAGAAATCCCTCTGACCCTGTCCTCTTTCTTTTCGTCTGCCTCTGACCACCAATGCCTCAGATGTAAAGGTTTCTAGATTGGATTTCTTCCTTGTTTCCTCAGATAGTAAAGCTCCAACAGTATCATCAAACTCAATAATTTTTGTTGAACTGAAACTAATAGAGGTAACGAAATGATCCCATGACGCGGGCAAAGAACACAATAATGTAATTGCCTTATCTTCGGATTCAAATTTCACTCCCATGCTATTCAACTGGACTAGAAGAGTATTGAAAGTATTTAGATGATCAACAATTTTCGTACCTTCCTTCATGCACAAACTATACAATTGTCTTTTCAGAAAGATCATGTTTGTCAAGGATTTCATCATGTACAAGCTTTCCAGCTTTGACCACAAACCGGCTGCTGTCTTCTCTGTAACAATGTTGAACAGTACATCGTCGGCCAAACACAGGGGTATGGCACTCAGTGCTCTCGCATCCATCTCATCCCAGTCTTCGTCTGTTATGGACGTGGGCTGCTTTGCTTTTCCCAAAAGCGCCTTCACCACGCCTTGTTGCACGAACAGATCGTGCATCTTAACCTTCCAGATCTCGAAATTGTTCTTTCCATTAAACTTTTCAATTTCAAACTTAGCACTCTGCATCTTTTTCATTAGAGGAAACATAAAAGAAATAAACACCACTGTTTGTAATATCCAATGCCCTTAAAAAAAAATATGTGAAGAAATAATGTTTTGTAATTTTCAAAAAAAAAATAACATACACTCACCTTTTATTAAAAAAAAAAATTAATAAAAAAATTCACTCCACCTTATTCCTCCACCCTTCAACATCCTCCATCTTTCCATATTATATTTTAGATTTCAAATATAATAAAAAAAAACCTTTAATACTTTCCAAAAAGTAAACGTATCAAACCTTTAATACTTTCCAAAATGTAAACGTATCCTTTTAACTTTTTGAAAAAAATTCATAAGAATCTTTGTCAGCGCTTCTTTGGAGGATATAGGGGTGCGCCGAACCATAGCAATGAGTGGCGCGTAAGGGCAGTATAGGGTTGGCGCTCCTTTTGGTCGGTAAGGTGAACGTTGGTTCCCTCTCGGCGCTCCCTTTAAAATCCACCGTATTTTATTTAACACAGCGCGCCCCTGGACCTGTTGTCCAGCGTCGACGCTCCTTTTGCAATGGTAGCCAAGCACCGAACCCTTCAACACAGCGATTTCAACGCGGCCTCTTCCAGCGAGCGGCTTTTTCCAGTCTGCGCCTTTTTCCAGTCTGCGCCCTCCTCAGCTCTGATACCACTTGTTGTAATTTGCAAATGCGGAAACACAAATTAACATAAGACAATCAATACAAATGCAGACAAGGAACACAACAGTTTACGTGGTTCACCCAAATATTGGGCTACGTCCACCAAGCATAGGTATCGGTTATCTCATTATTCAACGAATGGAGATTACAGTAGGATCTCACTCCTCTCTCACACACCAGCCTCTACAGGCATACATCAAATTTATAGCAATGTATATTTGAAACTGATTATTAAATGTAATCTCATCCATATTCTAACTAGGTCGCATTGGTTACAACCAACCCTAGTTTATGGGATCTGAAATCCTATTCATGAATGAATTGTTGTCACCGTTTCCAACATGTATTATGTTTTTTGTATAATACTTTCAACATTTTTATTAATGTATTGTATTTAGTTGTCTTTGTTGTGAACTAAAATCATTAAGTTGTTCTTTGTTTATTGTATAAATAAGTTTGAATTAAAAAATTTGGTTATTAAAAATCACTAATTTAATTATGAAATTGTATAATTTTACAAATTTTATAAACAAATTTTTAATTTTGAAAATTTTATAAAAATTTCTCAAATATTTATACATTAAAATTTAAAATTAAAACTTTTTAATATTAGTAAAAATCTAAAAAAAGGTTTTACAATTTAACAAATTTTATAAATAATTTTTTAAAATCCATTTTTATCTTTAAAACTGAATATCTAGATTAGCTAACAAATATCGAACCTTGGGAATGCTCTTACCTAAGATACTCAGACTGGGCTACTCGAATAGAAATAGGAAGACCTCAAATAGATAGATTTGATTGATCGATTGAGCAAATAATGAATGGCTTCTGAGAGCAGGGACCATTTGAATGACGGGTGGCGTGCGTGGAGGATACGTCTTCCGGGATTGGCATTGATTGAGTGAACTGATTTGATTTTGAAACGAATCGTCTTCTGATGGGGCTGGCCGGGAAGGGAAGGTGCGGCCAAAGGCGACTGATTGGAGAAATATTTATTTCAATAAAAAAAAATGCTCTCTTGATTTCTTTCCTTTAATTATTGTTTTTTAGTTGGATCAACTTTGTGCCATCAGGTTCACCATTTTTAATGCCCTCTTCCATTTTATCCTCTGAGTAAGTTCTTCCAATGTGGTGGCTATTGAAATGACTCAAACTCCTTGATCCACAAACAAAGGCTCTAATTTCCAACCGCCGCCTTCATTAATGGAATATGTGAGTGAAACCCTAAAGTACAAAGAGCATGCTCTTCAAGAGGAATCGCACTGACATGAAGTTTCTGGCTTCCACTAAAATGAAAAGAACTATATGGTTTAATATCAAATAGAAGTTAAATGACAAAGATTAGCATAATTTGAAAAAAAAAAAAAAATAGTGAAACATTTTTTTAGCTACAACACATGGATACACACTGTATTTAAAAACTAAATATAAAGTATATTACAAGTTCCAATTATATTCCAATGTTGCAGTAAGATGAATGCATATGGAACATATTGGATCTACACTAACTTGTTATGTCGTTTCACCTTTTTTTTCATGAACTGGTCAAAGACATATTTATTGTAACCTCAGCGCATTGATGATTGCATCCAAAAGGAGATATTATTTTACTTAATTACTTTCAAAAATAATGTAAGAAACACGTGAAGGAAAATTTTAGGGGTTAAATTTTACTCATGAGTTAATTTTCTATGTTTTTTCTCAAAATATATTTGTCAATTTCCATTTTTTTGAAAAGATTCACCAAATTTTATAGGATACAATTATTTTATCCTAAAACTTTCCCAAATTTTATAAAAACTACATAATTTTTTTAAAAATTTGAATATTTTTACAAAAATGTTGCAAAACATTTTACAATTAACATATTAAAAACTAATAAAATTTGAAGATAAAAAAAATTATAAATAAACTTATATTAATGCTCCAAACTCTTTGAATAAATTGCTCTTATTTCAAAGAACCCCATGAGATATAGCTTTGCTCTCTTTCAAACTCAAATACTTTTTCAAAAAAATCAACTGCTTTTATTTCAGGCTCTAAAATCCAGTATCCATCTCATCCTGTGTTAGCAAATCGTGGACAATGTTGTGTGAGCGAATTATCTCAATCTTTAAATGCTCGTCGGGTATTTAGGTGGTTAAACGGCGTTACTCTTAACATTTTATATTAATTACATGTATAACATATAATCGAGCATTAGTATTAATATTGTTATTCCAACAAGTTTATTGCTATAATCATGGATTTGTCTTCATGAGTTTAGATTGTTCACATTGTTTTTCTCTGTGCACTTTCTCTTTCAATTTCCTCATTGTATTGTCATTTCCTCATTGATTGTCAGATTGTTCACATTGTTTTTTTTTTGTGCATTTTTTTTTTTCAATTTCCTAATTACATTGTTAATTTATGTCAACAATGTTTAAAGATTTCATCAGTGGTGATTCTACTCTGGTAAAAAGTAAAAAATATGTATGTTTCTGAGTTATAAAATAACCAGTAATAGATAACATTAACCAGTAACAATTAAATCTATGTTTTCCAGTAACAATAAAATCTATGTTTTCCAGTTATAAATGGAAAAAGTAATAAACAATAATAAGAAATAAGTTTTAAATGAAAATAAATAATAAGAAATATGTTTTGAATTATAATATTTTTTTGATAATAATAAAAAATATGTTTTCAATGAAAAGAAATAATAAGAAATGTGATTTGAATTATAATATTTTTTGATATTTTGAAATCTTTGTACTTTCTTAATTCTAATAAAAAGAAATTCTATATTCATTAAAACTGTATGGTCATGATTTTGAATAAAATTGAAAACAGAACAATAAAATATTTTTAATACTAAATAATGAAAAAAAAACATTTTTCAGAAAAATAAGTTAAATGCTATAGATTTAACTAACAAAATTCATTGAAAACTAATAAAACCATTTATTATAATATAATAATGTTGATCAAATAAATAATAAACTCATGACTCTACAAATTTAGTCTTCCAGAGAAAGTGAGTAATGCCAATTACCTCTAACTCCTGCCAGAACAGAATTAAGCAAGAAGATAGAAGAGTACACCAAAATTCCATGACCATAGTTTAATTCAAAATCATATTCTGGTGGATAGTCACCCAGAAGATAACTACCAACTATCCACTTCACCCAAACTAAAACTTGCACAGCACTGTATAACCATTTCCCAAATACCTCTACACCTAAAGTTCCCATTATTACACTACTTGCTACCAGGCATATTATTTCTAAAAGTATCACTGCCAAAACCATACAGGTTTCAAGAAACTTCGTAGAACGAGACAGGTACAAATGCAAACAGTCCATGGCCAAGATAATACCAATGAATGCCATCATCACTACTACTCTAGATTTAGAGAGTGGTATGGAGTAACTATCATACCATTTCCCAACGCTTCCATTAAGTGCAATGAGCACAACCCATGTAATAGCGCAAATCAAATTGACAGCACATGTAATAAACGAGAAGGTTCCAAGAGTACCTCTAAAGGTCAGCACATGACAGACATATTTGGTGTTATCTTGGGAACTAACCTTGGATTCAGCTTTGGTTAGAAACGCATTTGCAGCAAAGCCGCTTCCGTAAGTGTCGCCAACATAATCTCGTATAGCCCTTCGAGCTACGAGAGAGCTAGATAAGCCATCAACTCTGAACCAGCCAGTTAGTACAAGGTTAACTAATACTTCTGCTAACCTTGGCACTATTAAAGAAGGAGTGCTGAAATTTTTGAAATTTTCCACGGCACTCGTTGTGTCTCTGACTCCGAAGGATCTGCTCAACAGCTTTGTCCAGTAATCATGCCCTGATGGACAAAGTGGAATGCAGATGCATCTATGCTCTTCTTCTTCCTGAAAAATATCATTAAGTGTTTCAACAACTGCCGATCTCTTGTTTTCTGCAATCTTGGACTCACGATCTGTCATTATCTTCTTTCCGAACTCGGAGTCACCCTCTGTGACTTTCTTATTTCCATATTGATCCTTCGCATACAGCAGGCCCTGGTTGCCCCCATGGCAACCCTTATCCAGGCAATCCTTAGATGGCAGTAGGAACAGGTTATCTGCCAGTCGTTTCAGTGTTCCAGGAATCTGATCAGCAAGCAAGATTATTACCTCTTCCACTGTGTCGAATACAACGCATTTGCATCTGTGCGAATTATGGGTGTTTTCCTTGCATGCAGGAGATTTTACAGGAAAACACTGCAAGATGAAGGAGTGCACATTATGCACATTGGAAATATACTTCATGAAGTGCCTGATGGAAAGAATTGGGGTGTGGCTTGAGAACATGACCACGGAAGCTTTATGATATTAGTTAGATGTGGCCAGTCCAAATCCATTACTTATGTCCTTAAGGGTCTCAAGGGGACCTCTCATGGTGGCGAGAACATCCCTGGCACCCATTTCCAAATCAAGTCTTCCTCGTAACAAACTTGTCACAAACACTGCCAGATTTCCTATGCAGGCAATTCCTGTACCGGGAAGATTAAGAGAACCGGTTACCGTTTCATCTATCGGCGTCAGTGCTAAAGCAATATTAGATAGCCATCCGAACCAGACAATCAATTGAATAATTAACAAGTGGATCAGGCGTTGGCTTCCCTGCCAATTCTTGAATGCGCCCATTTCAAAATAGAATCAAACGGAAAGAGAGAGTCTTTCCAGGCGGTGATAAAAAAACTATTCAAAATCCCTACTCTGCCCGTAATTTCTTTATAGCAGAGTTGCAGTGGCCCAGAAGCTATGAGTTTCCGGTGTTTTGGTATTTTAGATCCAGCATATATCATGATGTGCTGTATTACCGTACTGTGGAGTGCAATAGAGATAAGATTTTATGGAAAAAAAAAATTTATTATATTATTTATTTAATTTTATTTTTATATTATTTATTTAATTTTGTTTAGTTAGAAATTGTTGAATATACAGATTTGAATGGTTAAGTTTGTATAATATGAGTGTCTTGGGGTTTTACAATAAGCTTAATCAGTTTATGTATTCAGAAATATAATTTAAACAACTAAAAAATATGTTTTAACTCAAATTTATGAAAAATTATCAAAACATAGAAAGTTTAGACAATACTATAAACTCTCTTTTTTTTTAAGTGGGAAAACCTATCAATATTCATATTAAATACTGTTATTGTATAGACTACTATCAGTGGGAAAACCTATCAGTATAGACA
Organism: Picea engelmannii; assembly: GCA_009831015.1. Taxonomy (NCBI): domain Eukaryota; kingdom Viridiplantae; phylum Streptophyta; class Pinopsida; order Pinales; family Pinaceae; genus Picea; species Picea engelmannii. The sequence goes on from ML784991.1 coordinate 272,944, forward strand.
GTACTATAGTATTCATATTGTTATTCCAACAAGTTTATTGCTATAATCATGGATTTGTCTCCATGAGTTTAGATTGTTCACATTGTTTTTCTCTGTGCACTTTCTCTTTCAATTTCCTATTGTATTGTCAGATTATTCACATTGTTTTTCTTTGTGCATTTTTTTTTCAATTTTCTCATTGTATTGTCAATTTATGTTAACAATGTTTAAAGATTTCACCAGTGGTGATTTTATTTTGGTAAAAAGTAAAAAAATGTATGTTTCTCAATTATAAAGTAATCAGTAATAGATAACATTAACTAGTAACAATAAAATTTATGTTTTTCTGTTATAAATTAAAAAAGTAATAAATAATAATAAGAAATAAGTTTTAAATGAAAATAAATAATAAGAAATATGTTTTGAATTATAATATTTTTTTAAAATAAGAAGAAATATGTTTTCAATGAAAAGAAATAATAAGAAATGTGATTTGAATTATAATATTTTTTGATATTTTGAAATCTGAGTACTTTCATAATTCTAGTAAAAAGAAATTATATATTTACTAAAACTGTATGGTTATGATTTTGAATATAATTGAAAACAAAACAATAAAATATCTGAAAAAAAATATTTAAAAAAAAATAAGTTAAATATTATAGATTTAAGTAATAAAATTCATTGAAAACTAATAAAACCATTTATTATAATATAATAATGTTGATTAAATGAGTAATAAACTCATGACTTTACAAATTTAGTCTTTCAGAGAAAGTGAGTAATGTCAATTATTTCTAACTCCAACCAGAACAGAATTAAGCAAGAAAATAGAAAAGTACACCAAAATTCCATTACCATAATATAACTACCAACTTCACCCAGAAGATAACTATCAACTATCCACTTCACCCAAACTAAAACGTGCACAGCAATTCCCAAATTCTTGAATAAGCCCATTTCAAAATATAATCCAACGGGAACAGAGAGTCTTTCCAGGCGGTGATAAAAAAAAACTACGGAATTTTTAAGTAGTGGTGGCCCACGAGCCATGAGTTTCCGTGCTGTGCCTGTGGAATGTAATAGAGATGGGTGTGGGCTAATTCCGAAGAATTTTTCTTTCTTGGTTATTTTTTGGGTGTTTTTTAGCTGTGTAGTTTTAAATTTTCTGCCCATTCAAAAATTTGATCTATTTTTTTAGCATCTGAATTGATTTAAAAAAGGCAAAATTTTCTGCCAATTCAAAATTTTAATCCATTTTTTGAGCATCTGGATTCAGTCTTATTTTTTTTTTTTCTGTTTGCGAGTTAACCTACTTCATAGAGATGGAAAAAAAAAAAAAAAATTCTGTTTGCGAGTTAACCTACTTCATAGAGATGGAAAAAAAAAATTCCTTAATAATTTTTAATAGGTATGTAATTTATTTAAACTTTATTGTATAACTTACTGCCATGACAGACTGTACACCTTTCATTTTAATTTTAACAGCTGTAATTTATTTTTATAATATTTTTCACTAATAAATGTTTGTTACAAATTTTTGATTGCATTATTTATTGACTTTATTTTAATAGCAAAATAAAATTGGTAGTATAACTGATATAAGAAACAAACAATGGTCATCAAATTATCACTTTACAATTTGAAATTCCAGACCATATCTTTTTTCAAATAAATTTGAAATTCCAAACATGATTGATACATATCTTATCTTTCCAACCTACGAAAAACCAAGCAAACTTTTACTTTGGCATGGCATATTTACTTTTATTAGCATGATCACAACCTAAAACCATATTTATATTTATAATTTTAAATTAAAAAAAAAAACCTAATTAAGAATTTTCTTTTCAACTTATACTCATGTCGGCAACATTTACTTTGGCATGGCATATTTACTTTTATTAGCATGATCACAACCTAAAACCATATTTATATTTATAATTTTAAATTAAAAAAAAATCTAATTAAGAATTTTCTTTTCAACTTTTACTCATGTCGGCAACATTTACTTTGGCATGGCATAATTACTTTTATTAGCATGATCAAAACGTAAATAATATTTATATTTATATTTTTAAATTAAAAAAAAAAAAAAAACTCTAATTAAGAATTTTTCTTTTCAACTTTTACTCATGTTGGACTAAGTAAAAAAATCTGTGTTTGCTACACGTAACTTTATATTTTTAAATTAAAAAAAATCTAAATAAGAATTTTTCTTTTCAACTTTTACTCATGTCGAACTAAGTAAAAAAATATGTGTTTGCTACACGTAACTACACTTATGTGTGTATGTTTTAAGAAAAAAATAGATCAACAAAGTACTTCTTCATTTTATAGTGGACGTTAATCATCATTCAAAAGGATATAAAAGTTTACATACGATAGCCATATCAAATCATAATTTTTATGATGAAGCTTCTTTCTTATCACATTGTAATTAACTAGGATAACTTCTTATCCAAATCCAATAATCTTCCTGCCTCAGTTCTAAAGGTGTATCAACATTAATGTAAAAAAGATATCAGAAAATTGATTTCATGTAGTCGCTTCTTCAAAGATTTAGCAAGAAAGGGGGGCCCTCGTTGTCGTCCTCCCACTGGGAATATCTTAAATGACCAAGGGGCATTGATAGCGCCTGTTTTGACAAGGTGTCTGCATCTCTGTTGTCTTCTCTGTAGATGTGAGAGAAGGAAAGACTCTTTATGTGCCTTGATGCTCTTATAGTTCTTTCTTTCCAACATTCCAGAGCAGCCGCCTGGAGATCAACCTTCCCGTTGAGCCAGTCAATAATGACTTTGGAATCACCAAGTAACCGCATCTCATTGATATCCAGTCTTTGTGCCAAGATGAGTGATGCCCATGCCCCCATAAGTTCTTCCTTAGTATTAGTGCCTTGCCCACAATTGAGGGTCCAATGGATAATAGAATGAAAGTTAAAGAGGATTTCCCCGCCCCCCCCCCCGCCCCACAGACATTACCTCCTTGTTGCACAGCTCCGTCAAACCAAGCGATGACTCTGTCAGTTGGAAGAGTTACTTTGATTCTGCGAGTGGGGGAATCTTTTGCTTGAAATCCAAGAGTGGCCACTGCTGCTAAGATGTTGTTGACCACCCAGAGAGTCAATGGGAGCCTCTCTTCAAAGATTGTTGCATTTCTAACAGTCCAAATGTTTCAGCAAAGATGCGCTGGCAATGTAGGATAGGATTGGTAAGTAGAATGCCAAGTGTTGAAGCAATGGCTCACCGAGGTCCCTGTCCAGTTCTCAGGAAGAATTAAAGCATGTACAACCTGTAACCAGACAATGCGGGTAAACTTGCAATTCAAAAAAAGATTAAGAATAGTTTCACAATCTAGTTTGCACAGAATGCACCAATTAGGTCCCGACCAGCCTCGAGTCTAAAGATTTTTCCAAACTAGGATTTTGTTCTCTGTGAGAAGCTAGATAAAAAGCTTGATCTTCATGGGGAAATCCCACTTCCACATCTTTTCCCGCCATGCTTCATCTTATTTTTTCCAGAGCTTGGCAGCAATCGCAAGGTATGCGTTTTTGACAGAGAACTTACCTGTTTTGTCCCCTCTCGTCCAAATAAGGGAATCTGGTTGCTCTTGGAGGCGGATACTTGCTCCTATTAGATTCTGAGTGAATCGATCCCATTCTACCTCAAGATCACAGTCGAGCTCCAGTGTAGAGCCATTTATCCAATTTTCTCCTATCAGTCCGCGACAATGAGATTTTTTATTTGAAAAAAAAAAAAAAAATCCTTTCTGTGTAATCAGTCCAGAAGCGAAGGGGAAAGCATGGACTTGTTGCCCATTCCCATGATGGTATCCCGTCCAATTTCAATCAATGATCTGGTGCCAGGTAAACACGCTATCCACTATAGTAAGATCAAGAGCAATTTTGAGAGGTGTTTCCACGTTTGTGAGCCTCTCAGAGGAGATGTCGAGGCTGATTTGAGTCAGTCGTGAACCGGTTGATGAGAAATGTATTTGTCTTTTATTACCTTGCTCCATAAGCCTAGAACCATCAAAATTCTCCAGAGTGTGTTCGTCGATAACGCCCTATAAAAAATAAGTAAGTTTCTCAAGCCCCAACCTCCCAACGATTTGGGTTTTGAAACCATCTCCCGCCTGCAAAGATGGTAGCCTATGTTATGTTTGTTGCCATTCCAGAGGAAGGAGAAAATCAATTGTCAAAGATTCTTTAGAACAGACAGAGGAATGTGTGCCAGGGCCATCCAGTACACAGGAAGGCTTTCCAAGACAGCCTTGATTAAAATGTATCTACCTCCCAGCATTAACATTCTATTACACTAGTGAAGGATTATATGTTTGAACTTTTCAATCAACCATCTCCAATCCTTTGCAATATAGCTGGTTGGTTTGATGTGGAATCCTAGGTAGTTGAATCCTTCCACTAGATCTCGAGTGTCGATGCCAAATAACAAATTTAGTTCAGTCAGGATCTTGTCCCAAGCTCCCGTAGCCAAGAAATTTGACTTTTGGTAGTTGATCTTCAGACCTGAAACAGAGAAGAAAGTGTTAATGAGTTTGTAAATCTCTGTCCATTTAGACAAGTTTGCAGTGGTCATGATGATCGCGTCAACAACGAAGAGTAGATGCAGAATCTGTATCAGTCTCGAGACTCTAATCCCTGTCAGGTTGCCTTTCGCTTGAATTTTTTTCAACAAAATACTAAGACTCTCCAAGACCAGGATGAAAAGAAGGGGCGACAGGGGGCAGCCCTGTCGAAGCCCTCTCCCACAGTGGAAGACTTTGGTTACTTCCACATTTATTAAAACAACAAAGATGGTCGAGGAAATACAGCCCATCACCCAATTCGTGGTGACCACCCCAAAACCACACTGTAGTAGGATGAGGCACAAACAATTCCAATTGATACAATCAAAAGCCTTTTTGAGGTCTAGTTTTAGGAGGATGGATTGGAGATTTTTTGTCTTTATACTGTGAATGCACTCCTATGTGATTCCAATAGCATTGAGAATTTGTCTCCACTTTAGGAAACAAATTTGTTTGTCTAGCAGTGCCCGGGAGAGGATGGGGCGAATCCTTCTGGCTATGATCTTGGAAATAATCTTGTAGCAAAGATTACAAAGCGAAATGGGGCAATATTCCATAAACTGTCGGGGATGATTTGTTTTAGGGACCAGAACAATAAAAGTGTTATTTAGTTTTTTTTTTTACAATCCCTTTGGTTCTCAAATCCTCGACGACATCTAGCAAGTCTTGTCCCATTAAATCAAAGTAATGGAGGTATAGTTCCACATACCACCCATCGGGTCCTAGGATTTTTTCTTTCGTGAAGCCTTTGATCACCTCTAAAATTTCCTCCTTTGTGAAGGGAGTTTTTGGGGCTCTTGCATCTTCATCAGTTACCATTCTTGGGAAGAGTCTGGTTGTTTCAATCTGAGCAATAAGGTAGGATGCATTCGCTTACTGGTAAAAATATTTGAAGTGATTAAAAGTCACCTGTTTGATGTCTTCTGTTTTTTTATGAAGCCTCCCATCCTCTTCCTCTATTTCCCACATAAAAAATTTATTTCTGCGGTAACTGGCAAATCAGTGGAAGAAATGGGTGTTTTTATCTCCACTGGCAAGCCATAATGCTCTACTCTTCAACCACCATCTAGCTTCTTCCTCTTGGAGGATTTTATTGCGGGCTTCCTCTAAACAATTCACTTTAAAATCGAAGTCAACAGGTCGGGCGTCTTGTGCCTTCAGCTGGTGTAGTTCCTCCAATTCACATTCTATTCTACACATCTCTGTTTTTTCCTTGGTCTTTTTTTCTTTTAACCAAATCATAGAGTTGGATTTTAAACGAGTAAGTTTTCTCTCCAGATTGCCCTGAGCGTCCCCTGGTCTCGTAAGGGAGGTATCAGACCACACCGATCTTACTATCTGATCAAAATAATCCTCCCTCAGCCAAGTAGGATTAAACTTAAAAGGGTATTTTTCCCTAGGTCTTCCATCTCCTAATTGTAGGCAGATAGGGGCATGATCGGAGAGAAAAGGTAGGTCTACCTAGGCCCGAATTTTTCAATTAGGTGAAATCAAGTCTTCTGCCACCAAAAACTATCAAGTCTCTTTGCAATGCCAGCTGAACCCGATCTCCCATTTCGCCAAGTAGGCAACACCTCCGCCGACTCCAAGTCCACTAAAGTATTTTTGGAGAATAGTTGCTTGAAAAAATACGAGAATGGATCTTCCTTTTCCCTTTCTCCCCAAATCTCCTTGGTGCTAGTCATCAAGTTCAAGCCTCCTGCTATGATGAGGTCCTTTACTGCCAGGAGGCCTAAATGATTTAGTCTCTCCCAAAAGGATCTTCGATCAGCGCACAATCCATAGATGTTGAGCAAGGTCAACTTAGTCTTTAGTTATAAGCAAGTACCCATGAGTAAAATCCCTCCTGGACCTAGCACTGGTGTTAAATAAAAAAAGGTAGGATCCCAAGAGGCCAGGAGTCCTCTCGAGTTTCCTACTGAGCTTGCTGCATAGACCATCCAATCAGGTCGTACAGAGTATAGAAAATTTCTAGCTGCTGCCGCATCTACAAGTGTTTCTTGGAGAAAAATAACAGATGAACGAGTCTTCTCAAGGAGTCGTCGCATGGAAGCAAGTTTCAAGGGTCCTCATACCCCTCTAATATTGAGGGATAGGAGGATCATGACTTGGCTTGGGTAAGGGATTTTCATCCTCTAAGCGCCCCTAGATAAAAAATAGTATCTTGTGAAGCCGAACTCAAAGCCTCTGAGACTGCCTTTTTACGCACACTATGAGTTTTAAGTGGCAAAAGCTCCAAACCTAAACCCCTGGACCAAGAAGGATCAGTCTTAGTTGCCTTCCTTGCTCCCGAAGAAGAAAGAATGTCGCCAAGGTGGTTAGTGGGTTGAAAAATAGTCTTACCATGGTAAGTGGGGATGGGAAGGGAGTCAAAAGGAGAGGTGGAGGCTGGAGTGAATGAAGAAATCAGGTTGTCTAGATCTTGTTCAGAATGAGGCGAATCAGAAAATCCTAGAAGTGTGGCGGGGTCTTTCTCTTCGCCAGGGGATGGGGGTGTCGGGTCATCCGATACCCAAGATGTAATAGAGGCGCGTAGGGAGACAGGACCAGGTGATGAAGGGGGGGAGTGTAAGGAGGATTCAAACTCCAATGGTCCAGACCCTAGAAGCTCAGGGTTCAGAATAGAAGAAGCCAACGAGTTAATAGTAAGCCTTTCTTGGGCAAAGAGAGTATTGTATAGTGAGGGACAGAAAAGTTTAAGCTTACCTAAAAGCGATTCATTTGGTGGTTCGGTGCTTGTGTCCCTCCTCTGATGAAAAACCCCCGCTCCCATCAGGTCTGGCTGTGTATCATAACCATCCAAATTGATCTCCTCCTATGGGTCCATCTCTGTCACGATAGGAGGGAAATTTGAGCAATCGCTTCTCAGATGGTTTGTTCTTCGACAATACGAGCACCGAAAAGGGATACCTAGGTAGTCTAGGTGCTAATCTATGAGAAGGCCCCTCCATTCTATCTCCAACGTCTCCAACAGCCTAGCGTGGATGTCTATTTCCACTAAGACCTTTGTCATTATTCTATCTGATGCAACAAGAGAGAGTGTATCCATCCTTAGGAAACGTCATAAAGAGGTTCCAATGAGTTCAAGTGCTTGTTGGTTCCAAAGATGAAGAGGGAGTCCTGGTAGAAGGACCTATACATGTCTGTAGTTGAAGTATTCCATAGATGGGTTGAAGTCGATCCTCCATCTCTTGAGCATTAGGCTCCCTCCCCCATATGCTCGGAACTTATCCAGGATGTGAACAGTGTCCTCAGGGTTCTTAAAAATGAAGCCTAGCCACCCGTTTTGGAGTATGTGGACCTTTGGGAGATATCCTAGAATAGGTATCCAAGTGGTTGTTATCCAGTCCTCCAGTCTCTACTTACATTTATCCTTGTAAGCTAGCCTCCCAACTAGGGCATAGAGAGCCAGATTGCAGGCTTCAGAGAGTCCTACGTCCATCCCAAGCACAAGTCTGGGATGTTTTTGTTTTGGCTTCCAAGCCCTGTGTGTCTTCTTAGTAGTGCAACTCTTGTGTAAAGTAGAAGGTCTGCCAAGTTGACTGCCCATCGGTTGGATGTTCCCACCTAAATTCCTACCTCTCTGGCTAGGAGACAATGGAGCTCCCTCATGTACAAACTGCGGATTAGTTCCTCCAGTAACAGAGTATAATGGTTGATAGTTCTGAGGTGGAGTGGGAGGAATAAGGGGAAAAGAATCGGTAGCAGGTTTCTTAGGATCATCAAAAAGGTGTGTTCTCCAGTAGTGGGTGCTAACGAGCTCATCAATTGAAGCTAGGACATCTGGTTGGTCCCATGGGTCCTCTTCCCTCCCTGTTAGTGGGATCCAAGCCCGCAGTCTCCATAACGGGATCTTCTAAGTCCACTAGAGGAGAAGGACTCCTTCCATTAAGCAGACAGTTAGAGGTTGTAGAAACTGACAAAAAGGAAAAGGGTTGAGGAGAAAACTAGAGATGACCTGCTCCATGAAGGTGGGTCCAAAACAGAGGTTCAGAGGCCAAGAGAAGCAGGGATTCCAAGAATAAGGGCCAGGGCGACTCTTAGTTCTCCTATCACAACTGCAGACAGGTAAAACAACAGAGATCTCTATTTTGTCAAAGAAGTCTTCAATAGAGAAAAAACAAAACAGTCTACAGCTAATAAAGTTGCAAACTCTTTAAAACTAAATGTTGATGGATGGCTAGTACATCAACCAGATTCCAAGGGTGAACTAGTTCCACCAATGTGACTTCTCCATCCAGATTCAAATAATAAATTTTACTTCATTTCATTCCTTATTACGTTTAAGATTTAAAATTAAATTTCAACCTTTAATATGTTAACCTTTGATTTCATAGATAATTATAGACTTAGTTATGGTAAGGGTTTGGAAACTTTTTATCTTATGTTTTAATTTTTTAAATATATATTTAAAATAATTTAAAATTAAAATTATTAATTATTATTAAATTTATAATATAATTAAAAAATTAAACACGAAAATAAAAAATAACAAAATTTTAATTATAATTCTAAAATTGTGTATCTAATTAGAATTTATGTTTAATAAATGTTTAATAAAAAATAAATTATTAAGTTTAATATGAAAATGAAAAATTAATATGAATATAAAGAAAGTTTCCTTTGAAATAAGATGTAAAACTACTTTTGGTGTCGCATAACCAATATTTTTAATATACATGATTGACATTAGGTTTTAGGTTGGGACTAGACCAATAGACCCATATAAGTTGGGATCTCTTCTAGTAAATTATTCATATTTAAAATTGGACATGTTTATGTTATGTTAGCATATGTGCGATTTTACTAATATACAATTTTTAATATAAAAATTCAAAATAACATTTTAGAGTTTCCAAAATATTTATATATTTTAATATAAAAATTCAAAATAACATTTTAGAGTTTCCAAAATATTTATATATTTTATTTTTGCATGTTTAAAAATTATATATTAAAAAATATAATTATATCAAAATTTTAGTTTTTTAATATATAAATATATATTAAATATTATATTCACCTCTCTTTATAAGTACGCCATAAACTTATTATTCACTTCTCTTTACGAGAACAAAAGTAATATATCTTAGCTAAATAGAATAAAGTGACTATCTTTTTATTTTTACGGGTGTCTAACTTAGGCAAAGAGAATAAAATGGACACCTTTTTCTTTTGTTTTAATCTACATTGTTTAATTGTTTAAATTAAAAATTAGATTTCAAAGTATGTATTTCAATATTATTTAATAACAAAATTTAAGTTTGTAAGAATATAATAAAGTAATTGATATCTATTAGTAATAAAGGGAAAAAAGAAAACATTTGTTTTACCTTTGTTTTAATTATGTGTTTCATATTTTTGTGTTTCATATTTTTGTGAAATAATAGACTTTTTAGTATTCTAAAATGTTTTTTGGGTTGGTGTAAATGTTTTTCTCAAATGAAAATATGAAAAAAAATTATTTTGTTGATTAGGATGAATTATTAAAGGTACATGCACAACTTATTAGAATATGGTGTAATAAGATGAAATGTGGCAAATTGAATAAGCTTTCACAATATACAATTTTTATTTATAGAAAATTTGTATAACTAAAAAAAGTTTATGTTTTTTCAACATTGGCACTTTAAATTCATATACTTGATTCTTATGTGCCATTATTTTTTCATATTTTTTAATTTTAATTATGTTTTCTTAAATTAATAAATTCATTGAAACCCTAAAATAAATAGACCAAGTGTTAAGACCATGTTTGAGGATCTTAACATAATTGAGATCAATTTTTATTTTTATTTTTTAGTGTGTAGGTCTCCCTATGTATTTGTGTTGATATACGTACAAATACAAATCAATAAAAAGTAGAAAAAAAAAGTTCTTTAAAACAACATATATTTAAAATCTACATACGAATATCTATAAGTGTGTATAGTTTCATCAACAATAATTATTTGGATCATATTTAAAACTATGGTTAAAAATGGAGATAAGAAGAGGGAGTTGAGTTTGGATCATATTTAAAACTATGGTTAAAAATGGAGATAAGAAGAGGGAGTTGAGAAAATGGACGTGTTTTTGTTTATGCAACCCTAATTTTTTATTTTTTTTTCCAGGAATGTGGATGTGTACCTATCACATATATTCATAACTTTGCAAGATTTACATCAACATCAGAATGAAGAACTATTTTAGGACGCATGTCTCATAAGAAAAGGTTTGAAATTAAAACCTATTTTTCTTTCTTGGGCATAATCCTATTAGGCCCATCCTCTTTGTGCAAAATAGCCTAATGGTGCCCAAAATACCACTCGGTTGTCAAAGACCCCATAGAGAGGGCATGTGTTGTGGTTGGAGGCCTTGTTTAGAATGCTTGAGACCTAGAAGGTTATTTTTCCTACATAAGGCCCTTGTTCTCCTTTTCAACCATGGTATATACCCCTAGACTCATCACTAATTCCAGAAACCAATCAATGGAATCCATACCCCATATCCTACTTAGAGGACTCATATGTTGGTATGAAGACTTGTTTAAGGCTCTTAAGCCCGAGAAGACTAAAAAATATAACAAGGCACTTGTTTTCCTTTGTCAATGATATTCAAGGCCCTATGACCCATCCTCGATGTGAAAAATCTCACAATAGCATCCATATCCAACCTTGATGCCAAACACCCCTTAGAGAGGGTTTGTGTTGTGGTTTTGTAGGTGTTGTTAATGGCGATTAAGCCCGAGAAGTGGTGTCAAGGGCCTAAGGCCCAATTGTTTTCCTCCCCTAACCATAATGGTAGACATCTAAAAGACTTTCATATATGGCTTAAGCTTCTTATCCCCCCCCTTGACCATGTTTATACCTTAAAGACCATTTCCAATGTGCAAAACCTACTCATGGATTTCATATCCCACTTGAATGCTAAAGAAACTCAACCATGGCCTAGGGAATTATTCATGGTGTGTGCCCAAGATAGATTCTCATTCCATACATGTGTTGTAGTTTAATCATGGAACTTGTGGCCCTCAGGTAGGCCAAAGATACCATACAAGGGTCTCATGTGGTCATTCAAGGATCTGCTTAGCACTATAACCATATAATATTTGTGGTTAGTAGGTCTTGTTCATGGTGATTAAGCCCAAAAAGTTTCATTTAGGAAACAACTTATTCTAACAATCTTGGCCAAGTTAGGACCAGAATATGTTGTATATGCCTCCAATTTCCATTGTGACAAATGTCTTTTTAGAACAAATTGGAAAATGCCTACGTTGGCTCAGTTCATTGAGTCTCTTACACAAGAGTAGAAAAAACTCATACAGATGGTCCTCATGAAAGATCCCAAAGCACATGCACTCACCATGCATGATGGAAAAGGGTCATCTAAAAAGAACGGGAAGGAGAGATATTCCAAACCCTTTAATGATTCTTCAGGTTCCAAAGACTCTTCATATTCCAAGAAGCAGAAGAATAAGAGAAAGCAGTGCACTTACTGCAATAAATTGAATCATGAAGAAACAAATCGATCTTATGGCACATGCACTTCAACAGAACATCCTTGGAAACTTCATTACAGAGGGAGTCAAGAAGAAGAAGGAAGAAGATCCTGCTCCTAAGAAGGGTAATCATCATGCTCTGGTTTCAATTAATTCCTCACATGATTCGTGGATTATAGATTCTGGTGCATCCCATCATATGGCAACGAAAGAGGAAGTTTTCTCTTCTTTGAGCCCATGCTCAAGACCCCCTATTCTCATGGGGGATGATACTCCAGTAGCAGTAGCAGGAGAAGTGAGAGTGGAACTCCATAATGGTAGTTTTGAGAATGTTTTACATGTTCCAAAGATTTCTATGAATCTTCTCTCAGTTTATAAGATCACTCAGAAAGGCAAAAGGGTTGAATTTACATCAGATTCAGTTTCAGTAATTGACATGCATGACAATTCCATCATTGTAATTGGTGAGGTGGATCACAAGTCAAGGTTGTATAAATTCATTAAGTTTTTTGACGATGACTCCTCTATTCTACTTACACATAAGGAGAGTACTTTGCATGCACCTTCAGTGCAACATGCATATACTCTTGTGCTTCCATCAGTTTCAGACATCATAGATGATTCCATACAATCAGATTCTGTACATGGAAATAAGCAGCCAACACCGAAGCTTCAGTAGATGCCTAAGAAGGCACAGACGACACTTCAACCAGTAGGAAACCTTGCAGGGAATCCATTGGATTCGAGGACTCGATCTCAGCATGATGAGTCTTCTCATGTATTTTCAGCTTCAGAACCTGCAATGCCCATGCATTGCTATATGGTTCAATCTATAGATCCGTGAAACTACAATAGGGTTGTGGGAAATCCATTATGGAAAGAATCCATGCAGAAGGAGTATGAATCACTCCTATAAAACCAGACTTGGAATATGGTTCCACTTCCACCAGAAAGGAATATTTTTCAGGTGCAGATGGGTCCACGGGATCAAGAGGTACAGGGCCCGATAGGTTGCCAAAGGACTCCATTAGATCCATAAATATTTCTACATCTTCATGAAGACTTTCAGTGAGCCAAAGTTTTAGACTTTTTGGGATCGTCTTGCAGTGAAGAACACAGTTTCTTAGCAGTTGCCATTTTCTTCTTTTGATACATTATCTTTTGAGGGGGGGCTTTGTTCCCACATGGTTTTCCCTCTTTCCTCATTTTTATTCAGTGTTCATTAGTTGCATTGTACATGAGTACCTAAAATTCCCTAGTAGCCGGGACTCATTTTTTACTCCATAGTGATGTTCAGGGGGGCTGTTGGAGAAATTTCTATTTTCGGCAGACCAATTCAGTGGGAGTAAAGCTAGTTCAGTGGGATTTAATTGACTAGTTCTATTTTAGACTTTAACACTAGTTCAATGGGAGTTAACGGACTAGTTCTATTTTATACTTTCTAATCTTAGACCATCACTATTATGCATGCATTTCTAATTATAGGATGTCATTGCCTATATGAGTGAAGATCACTCACTCATTGATAAGATCATAATATACATTGATTCTCATTCTTCATTGTGTCTCTCTCTTCCTTTTCTTGATAAGATTTGTTTGTGTATGCTTTAGCTAGGTCTCCTGTGTAGGTTTCCATGAAACACTGACAATGGTTGGATGTGGCAAAGTGTGGATATAGAAAATTTACGTACCGTACAAATACCCAATGAAATTCCTACTTTTAAATAATGCTTGGACTACAACCTTTTTACTAACACTAATGAACACCACAACATTATATTCTTGGTGTAGTGTTCAGGTCGAAAATGAAGGCATACAAATAATTGAGAAGACAATGAGAAGTGTGTGGAGAATATTTCAAGACATTGGCCAGATTTCCAATAGATGGATGGTAAATACATGACTTAGATAAAGATCATTCTTAAAATCAATGCAAAAGGTGCATTGAATAGATATGCATTGAGATTTTCACTCATGCCTAGTAAGTGGCAAAGTTTCACTCATACATGATAGAATTGTATACTTAAATACATTTGTTGAATGTGTTTTGTGAGTGCATGCATATATATTATTGCATGGAAATAATTATACTAACGACTGAAATGTTGCTAACTCATGGAGTTGAGAACATTTCAGGAGTTGTTAGACATTGCAACAGGAAAATTGCAAGTCAATTAGTCACATGAGCATTGACTACAGGAAAAAAAAAATCAGAAAAAGAAGTAATGAACTTATTGATATTAATTATGAACATGCATATGCATAGAATGATAATTCATTCTATCTAATAAATTGTTTTGTAGTTGTGATTGAATTGTTAGTTATAGACAATTCTAAGAACACTTCATAAGGTTTTGTACATATTGCAATGAGAGTATGATGTATAGGAAATACTGACAATTTGTTGGTTGAATGAAAGATAGAAGTATTGCAGGAAAAATGGTATATAGCATGGTGCTTGCTGAAAGCCAGAAGGAAGACTACATTCTATTATTGCAACAACAATGAAAAATTATGAAATAGAATTTCATATTTTGGGGAAAAGTTGAATTACTTATGAAATAAGTTGAGTTCTAAATGAATTTTTTTATGTTATCTCATGATAACTGCATGTGTGTGATGCAGATGAGATAATATTGATTAAAGTTGGAATGTGGGAAATAACAACTATTGTTGAGGACACTAAAGCCCTATAATTGTAGAACCTTGGTGGGGTTCTGGTAATGGGTTATTGCTCTCCTTGTGTGTGAAACCCTTGGAAATATGGATCATTGAAGGATTATGTAGCAATGAAGGGATGCCTGAGCCTAGAAGGGCGAGTGCAGCAATGAGGAGGAAACTCAAGGATGCTTATGGCATGGTAGTTTCCATAAGGAGGGTGTGTCCAATGGAACAACGAGATGAATTACTTTCAGAAGAAACTCTATGGAATAGACCAATTGACTTCTAGTTGCATTATGAATACCAAAATTGGTGCTAGAAAGTAGAGCATCAGATGGATAATAAGCTTCCAATAGCTAAAGCTTGGATATTTTTGAATATTTTTGAAAATATTGATGGTAACATGTAAATAAGTTGCACTGAGGACAGTGCAAAAATAAGGGGAGGGGATTGTAATATCCCAAGACCGAGCCCCAGTTGTAATTGTAAATGTAACATTTTTTATAGGTTGGTGAGCCAAGTGATTATAAGTTAGGAGGCTTATGTGATGATTAGACCGGAGAGCCTAGATGATAAAGTCCAATGAACCTATTTTTGTATATGTAAATATTCATATCATTAATATAAATACATAGTTGCGTGTAGACGGACCATGATAAAAGAGAATCGAGGACTAAGCTCCACCAGGTAGGGAAAGGGAAGGGGCTAAGAGGATAGGAAAAAGGGATAAGCTTGAGGGCTTATCTCTAAGGGAATATTATAATATATTTCATAAAAGACTAAGGTTGGGTATAACTCATGTTATCCTAAGTTACTTTGGGGAAAGGAATCACCTCCAAGTGGAGAGGAAGTAGCTCCAAGATAACCATGTGTCAACGTTGGCGCATGTAGTTTTATGTGGGAAAGTTTGTTCATTCAAGGGGTTCTCTTCCATTCTTTTCGATTCGTCTTCCTATGAACTCATGAATTCATGCAGGGAGCCATGACCTCCATTATCGACTTCTGAGCATGAACGCACAATTCCTGGGGTGGGAAAGGAATGTGGGGAATGAGATGTTGTAGGTTGTGTGTATAAGTTGGCTCCTGGGAGGGAATCCTTCCTGATTGACTGTGTAGCATCCCATTGTCTCAGCCTAGCCTAGGAATCCCTTTACCTGGGTGGATTTTAGTCCCAACTCGGGGGTGACCCACTGCTGAGAGTGATGAGCAGCGTGGTCTATGGTTGGGAGGTTCGTGGAAGGTTTGCACGCAATTGGTGGTCTTCTACAAAAAGATAAGTACCATTTCTATGTTCATTTACATGCTGTGTATTTGTACATGTTTTATATTTATGAGTTTTACCTGTATATGATGTATGTATAGGCTTAATGTTATTTTTGCATTAGTCTATATATTAGCAGAATGTTACTGTCTGCTAAGTTTTATTTGTATGATGTTCTGCAAGAGTTTATGTGTTCCATAACCGAACAGGTCTATGGTTGGGAATGTTACAAAATGGTATTAGAGCTTAGCAATAATGTTTCTATGAGGTATCATGACCCAGCGTGGGTGGTCGAGGATGTTACAAGTGCCTTAATTGGCAGCCTAGGCCCGTCGATCGGGCACTTATCCTTATCCACCCACACATATAACTTAAATAAAGTTTTTTCTATATGGGTAAACAAATAACAACTCCGACATTTTGGTTAGCAGGTATTCGGTAGCTCGTTGGGTAGTCCAGAGGTCATGTGTTTGAATCCTCTCGAGGTGCAACACAATTTTTGACCCAAGCCTTATTTGCCCGATCCAGGGTGCCATGTGGAACCTTGTGATTGGGCCACATGTCACCTCATGATTGGACGTACACCCATTCAGCACACAATCACCTTATCTAGTCAACGATCTAGTTAGCTTGCCAAGTCAATGTCGTACACCACATGTCAAACCCAGAGCCAACGACCTATCATCCAAATCATAGTCGTACTGCCACATCATGCCAACTTATCATCCATGCTGCTTCGTGTAAAAATTTCATCGGGCCATGTCATCGTACGGACTTCCACATGTTAGTCCATACAGTCCACGTGTCTGCCACATTAGCCTCTAAAAATGCAAAATATGTGTCATCGTATGGTGATGCCATTTCAAGATCATGACATAATCATGATGTCATGCTGACATCATCTACTTTGTCATGCTGATGTACTGCTAATGTCAACATTACGAACTGTTGACTTTCAATTTTTTTGCCTGTTTGGGAAAAACTTCAGATCGTGAGATATTTCGCATCCGGAGTCCATTTTTGAAAAAGAATATAATGTCGGAATTAACACGATGAGCACTACGGGATGGAGTTGGCTTCGTCCAAATACGAGAAGTTTGGATTTTTTTCCTTCTTCGATCCATTTGGATCACACTTCCCCACTTAGACCTTTTGGTACTCCAAAAGGATATTAACTAGACATCAAGTGCGGGATAGGCCTCGCCACTTGTCCTTTGTCTATCAAATATGTCCTGTGCACATGTCACATCATAATCAATTGCAAAACAACTATGATAATTGAACACATATTTTTAGCCATTTGCATTTGCTCACATCTTTCTGAACCCACTACCATCCATGTAGAAAACATTTGCAGTGATAACCATATCATAAACATGATTAAAAATTAACCAACATGTGTGTTCTCCTTTATAGGTCTGCACGACAAAAACTCATCTTGAAGCAATGTATGGATAGATATACATGCTACAACCATTTTAGTTTCTTGTTTAAGATGAATTGCTTCATTTGGTACAATTATAGGTGTATTGCTTGCATAAGCTACCTTCTTTAATTGTTCCATTGTTAAACGAGATTGATTCCCTTTGATATGATGAGAATGCACATCATATTTTGTCCTTTCTTTAGTTAAGTGATATTGATTATGTTCCATGAAAAAGATTGCTTTGCGATCATATAAATAAGGGATACCTAAGACCATTCCAGATGCTTCTAGCGGTACCACATAACATATTACTTCATCCACAAACTTAGATATAATTGCAAAATTTATGACACAATGCTTTGTTAAGGGAAATTTATGATTTTTCTTATCCAATTTAGTGAATAAGGTTTGTGATGCATCTTAGTTTTTAATCCCAATTTCTTAACCACTTCTTATGAAATTAAGTTATCTTGAGATCTGTTATCTAACAAAGTGTTTATCTTGGTATGATTTATAATGACCCTTATATTAAACAATTTACTTCTTGAATCATAACCATCATCAATTTTACCTAACAAACCAACTTCTGTGATTTTAGTCTCATCACTTGAATCTAACCCAGAGTCTGTTGGATGTGCTACGGCTGCAACTTTTTTCCTCCCTTTCCTCTCTTTGAACCACTTTGGTTTCTTCTCTGGGTGCAATTGCCAACATTGTTCATCATCATGCCCTTGTTTCTTGTAATGCTTGTAAGAGAGCTTATCTTCCTTTATTGTCGTTGAGTTTGCTTTCTTCTCATTCCCTTTTCCTTTTCCTTCTTTCTTTGAAGATGATTCCCTTGATACACCAACTCCAATTTTCCTTACTCAAATATATGTCGCTTGAACATAAACCTCATCAAGATTAGTAGGTCCAAACATAAACAAAATATTATGAATATGTGCAGGAAAACCTCCTATAAACTTCATAAGAGTTTCTTGTGTATGTAATGGAATTTTTAACATCAAAGTCATCTTACGAAATTCATCTGTGTATTCTTGCATCGTTTGTTATTTTCTTAATTTAAGACTTTTCCATTCAATTAAATCTTTTTCCTTATACCCCATAGGATAGAACTATTTTCTAAGTGCAAAAATAAAATCTTGCCATGATGAAAATACATTACCAATTTGCCAAGTACCATGTTACAACTTACTCTGCCAACAGATGAGTGTTGTTCTTGCAAGACGAAGTGATTCCAATTTGATCTTGGTTGCCTCATCATTGATTTGTTTCAAACTGCAATATACCTCCATATGTCTGACCCAGTTATCAAGATTATCAACATTGACTTCTCCATTATACACGGGAAACTCGAATTTCACATCAAGTTTAAATAATGGCATGTCATGCTTATGTTTATGAGAATGTTTTCTTGCAGAAGTAGTCTTTGAACTTGTACTTGAAGAAGAAGAAGATGGAGATGAAGGATGTGAAGGAGGAGATTTTGGAGGGTCCTCTCCTTTTTCACTTTTGTCTTTCTTTGAATATTCCCCTTGAACAGGTCTCTTTCGTTCCAAGTAATCATCATACAACACTTTTACCATCTCCGAGATGGAAAATAATATTTTTTGAAACTCTCTTTCGTTTTGATAAATTCCTTCTTCCAGTGCCATATTCTCACTTTGATATGTCCTCTTTCATGATCCAATGTCAGGATCTCCTTCTATAAGCTCTTCTTCACCACTACTTAACTTTTCCCGAGTAATCATGCATACTCAAAAACAACCAAATGTCAACATTCTCTAATACCACTTGATCCAAAATGATCTTTTAAAGACTTTGGTTAAGTATTTTGCATGAGTTGATTTACCATTTAGAAATTAAAGAGCATAAGAAGATTTAATGAAAGAATGTTGCAACCATCATAAAGAATGCAAAACATAAAATGATCATTAAGAACAACAAACCATAACGCCAAAATTTGTTAACAGATTTCGACAAAGTTTCCTACGTCTCAATGAGGGAGGTTTTATTATTAATATTAAATGCTTCAAAAATACATCATAGTTATATCAATTTGTTCTCTATATGAAACATCAATGTTCCTCTCTGTCTCAGGAACCCAACGCAACAGAAGAAACTGAAAAATGTGGAGTATAAATCACATAAATGGCCTCCAAAGCTCCACTACTCTCTTGGCTTCTCTGCATAAAAATGACTTGGACTTCACCAATTCTTCACCATTCTCATGTTCTGAGCTTGTTCATAGCTATAAAAATAATTGTTTTATATAGAATTTGAGTTGGGGGTCACATCCCAACTTCCTCCCAATATATGGCCTCAATATGGGCTCCAGATCCTTAAAAAAGGCAAAAACCCATTAAATCATCCTAAAATCATAAAAAAATCCAATTTCCAAAGTTAAAAACCCACTTTGGAAAAATTGGGCCCGAGCCCCCTATGCTCATGGAGTCCTGGTCATATGTGCCCATGTGGCCAGGTGTTAGGGCCAAATGGCACCCAACCTCTGATTCTTGAACTCACGCCTTGGTGATCCAAAAAGGATCTACAGAAGGCTAAGAATAACTTAGAACTCACAGAGGCAACTCAGAACACTCATAATGGCTCTAGCAGACAAAGAAAGGGAAAAAATTCAAATTCCCAAAACTTAGTGAAAATGACATTATCGTGAAGAGTGCATCACAATATTTCTAACGGCACAAACGACTCATCAAGCAGCGTTACGGTTTGGAAGATATTTGCGGTCAAACAAGGCAAGTCAACATAGGGCCACATCATCATCCGTACTACTGATGTCAGCATGACATTAGCAACTGACATGGAAGGGTGAAATCAACAAGATGGCTATTGGCGTCAGCATGCCAAGTGACAGCACCATAGGCTGCCATGTGTCACCCTAGAATAGGATTTTCATGGGCCCATCTGGACCAGTAGAAAAGTGCTATGTGGCACCCCCAGGTGATGCCATGTGGCACCACCTAGGATCCACCACGTGTCCTGTACGGAGATGAAGCGGAGGTGACATCAACATGGCTAGGAAGCCAGGTGGGCCAATCAACGGGTGCCACATGGCACCCCTGAAATACCCAAGGAAGGCTCGTGATCAAAAAATTAAAAAAATATAATAATAGGACCCCGCCAAATCTGGCACATCCGCCAGTTTAGTAGCACTAGCCAAAACAAACCTCCACCAAATTTAACTACCATCCGCCAAGCTAGCACTTCGTTGGGTTTTTGTAACCACATACTAAGGTGGGGAGGCCCACGGGTTTGACCCTGGGACCTCCCCCATCCATAAAGATTTGAACTAATCTGCCAGCCAATATGCCAAGGGAACTACGTTGTATATTTCTCCTAAAATATTATTTAAATGTTGAGTCTTCCCAGCCTAAGGAGAGAGAGGCAATTGTATCGTACGACTGTGGGCACATATTTCAATATAGAAATTATCATCATTGTAGGTTGCAGAGGGCACATAAACCGAGACAAAATTCTTCTTGGGCCTGGGAATGTCAGAGTCAGATCAGAGCATGGAGACAGTCAATTCTGTGTAATTCAACTCCACGAATCCAGTGGTGATGTTTTTTTTCTGATCTGAGCATTATTTCTGCAACTTGATTTCAGAATGGGGTATATTCATGTATTTACCAAATTCTTTTGCTGAGTTAATAAAAGAGCCTACCCATTTGAGAGAAGGACCCAGAGACGTAGTCCACCAAGGACAAACTCCGTTATCAAGTTTTTGTGTTCAGATTTGATGATTATGTCTTTTCATTTTTAAGTTTTCCCTTATTTAATGGTGCACTTTAACTTATGCTCATTTAATACAATTCTTTATAAGTCACGATGAAAAGATCTTGGATCATGTTGGTATCAGAGAAATCATCTTTGACTTGAATTTTTCAGTGTGAATGCTTACTAGGGCCAAGCATAAGAAGGGTGAAGGAACTCTTAAGACGTTCAATACCGAAGTTGGTCGTGTATCCAGAAGGAAGAAAATGGCAAAAGAGGACAAGTGTGATGAACGGGAGAAAAACTTTCACATGGTCTTTTATCGCATGTCAGAAATAGTCGAGCGAATGTATGGAGATTACAAGAAGAGAATGAAGAAGAAAGGGAAGAAAAAGGAAGCACATGTAGATGATGATGCTTCGATAAACCAACGGGTTGGATGAGATCCTCCTGAGCCTCTGTATTCACCTTCGAGTTCTAGTTCTTCTTCCTCTAAGCATTCCTATAATTCTCATCATTCTAGCCATAAAGCCTCTTTTAAGGAACCATTATTAAAGCTTGATGTAAAATTTTCTTTACCTATGTTTAATGGAGATGATAATCCTGAAAAGATAGATAATTAGATCTGACAGATTGTAACATATTGATGAAGAGGAGGTTAAAGTGCAATTGGATTCTCTTCGGTTGGAAGGAACCTCTCTTGTATGGTGGGAGACCAAGCTTCAGGACAAAATTAAGTGTGGTAATCTTCTTTCCTAATGGTCAAAATTTAAATCAACAATAAGGAAGCAATTTTATCCATTAGGGTATTTACGCAACAATGGAATGGAAAACTTTAAGGCAAGGTAAAGGTCAAATAGTCCAAAGTTTCACAGAGGAATTTAGGAAGAAAGAACTTGCACTAAACATTCCTTTAGATTCCTATGAAATTTTAATGAAGTATATTGGCGCACTTCACAGTTATATTTGTCATACTTTACTATTGTTTAACCCCACCAGTCTTGATGAAGTTTGTGTGCAAGCCACTCACCTTGAAAGAAGGGGTAAGAATGGACAGGAGAAAAATCCATTCAAGCACTCTAAAAACCATTTCAACTGGAAAGGAAATGGGAAGGATAAGAGGACAACTGCAGCAAAGAAGGAAGAAGGAAAACCCTCTTGCAGTCATTGCAAGAAAAATGGTCATGATAGCGAACATTATTGGAAACTACATCCAGAGTTAAGGCCAAAGCAATTTAGAGGCAAGGGGAAGCCAAAGACCATTGCTACAGTGCAACATGATCTTGGTTCCAATTCAGGTGACGAAGAAAGGATCGCAACAGTCGGGATGTAAGGTAAAGATTCCTTTTATGCATGTTCAATTTCTTTAAATGAATCACATGATGATGATAAAAGGAGAAGTGTACTATTCCACATAAGAGTTGTATCAAAACATATGAAGATAGACACATTATTTGATCTGGGTTCCCAAGTCAACTTAATATCAGAGACACTTGTTAAGAAATTGTAACTAACCACAAGACCTCACCATAAACCTTACCCTCTCAGTTGGGTATTTGATAAAGAAAAGTTAAACGTCACCAAGCAGTGTAGGTTGAGGTTTCCTATTGCTTCTAAGATGATAGATGAAGTGGATCTAGATGTGTTTCCTTTGGATGTCTGTGGTATTGTATTAGGGAGTCCCTATCTATATGATAGAAAGGATATCTTCTTTTGAATGGAAAACAAATACCATCTTACAAAAGACGGAGTGGAATACATCATTAAAGCTCACAACATAAAGGAAAAATCAACACTTGTTAGTTCAGGCCAAGTAAAAAGAGTTATAAACACTAACAAGAATCTTGTACTCACGATTGTAAAGGGGGAATTCCATGATAACTCTGATGTTGT